>VUQR01036439.1:33869-55467 GCA_015108515.1 Hemichromis elongatus
AAAAAAAAGAAAGAAAAAAAAATACTCAAACCAGACACTGAAGCTCTTTGGATGTTAAAACATCCAGAGCTACCCCAAAAACAAACATTGTTACAGTCTGGTATAAAGAAAATGTTTGGTCTCCATTACTTTTCTTTGAAAAGTTAGCATACAAACTGTACAGGAAGTGAATCTTTACATAACCAACAAATTATGTTTCAGTGGGCCTAATTAAGTCATAATTAATGCAGTAGCTGCCTTTAGTTACTGGTGGCTACCAAAACAGGTGGCTGTAACTGCAGACAGGCCGAGGCCTGACAGGCTAATTGACTGCAGCTAATCGAGTAATAGAACTAGACTTTTAGATCATGTTTGTAATGTTAAAGCAAATTTACTGCACTTCCATGACAGCTGGCAATAGAACCATTTAGTGTGTTAAAATATTTTAGTTTTGCTTTACTTACACTACCGCACAATTCGACCTGTTTATGTTCTCGACAGACTGATATACTTTCGATTGTCGCTTAGATAAGGTTTGCATGCTAAAAATGGGCCACTTTAGCCTACGTGGTTGCTAGGACACATAATGATACCATGATGTTTGATATGGATAAAAATCTTCAGCCTACAATGCATCTGTGTAGCAACAAAAGTTGCACAAAATTTGAGTGTTATAGTAAGATGTTAGGACTAATTAGCACACATATGTGAGTGTGGACAAACAACCTTTTTAGTATTAGTAACCAGAATAACATAATCAATGATTAGATTCTCTTTTAACTGGTTCCAAAAAGCCCAAGGCACAATGGGTAAAATCCCAAACCCAAGACTTTAAAAACATCTCCAGGTCTATATTTTTTATATACAGTGTACAGTGTATATAGTCCTTAATATATTTATATACAGTTATACAAGAAACTAATGTTTAATAGGTGATCATTGTGGCATCTGGCAGACTGTACTCAAGTGTGACTGAACGAGAGCTACAGGGGTTGCTGCGTTCTGTAAAGCTGCTACCGTGAGTGTTGAACTGTGCAGTATGTTCCCATTACAAACATTAGTTATGGTTCACAGCAGAGGTGCTACAGGTTTGTGCAGCGATATTGGGAAAAAAAAGCTGAGTGCACTTACAAAATTACCATGCTATAGGATGTGTTATTGTATCTCTTTATAGCTCTCACATTTGCTTTTCCGTTGATGTTATTGTCTGTTGTTGTTTCCTGTAAGCCACAGTGCAGGACCCAGGTTTTCCCCGACCACATCTGTAATGCACTTTAAACCCAAATACAGCTTGGTCTTATGCCACAATTTAGACTGTTGGAGGCGGAAAACAGCCTGAAAACCATCATAAAAGGAAACATGCAGGTTATGAAATCGTTTCTAGAAGATTCCTGGAAAGTAACGGTTTGGAAAATTCACAGATTCTCCAGGATATCCTGAAGGAATTTACCAGATTGTTTATCTCACTTTCTTCCATCCTCTCAAAATTGTTAAAATTCCAGGACTAGCAGGAAGCCTGAACCTCAGTACTCGCTCTGCAATCTCTGTCCTTTCTGTTTCACTGACAGCTGCTAGACTGCGTCGGCCTTGCTTGACCTTTATGCAACAACAACAACACAAAACCTTATAACACAGCCGAATCTTGGATATATTTCTCTCTTGGCCTTTTCTGGCTAAACACATACATAGCAGAACTCTTATATGAATACAGATGAAAACATCGAACCTTCCATCACAGAAAAACTTACATATTCCTGTTCACAGCATCAAAATGCTGTCAGATGGATGTCAGCTTCTTTCAGGAGTTGCCATTTGATCACAGCGAATGTAGACAGCAGTGCTTCAAGCAAGAGATACATTAAATAAAAGCACGCGCACACACACACTCGTGCTTACTGCCGTCTCTCAGCCATGCCTCTCCACTCACTGTATTTGAAATCAGGCATGGCAGAAGACACCTCTGGTCTCCCCGGTGCTCTGGGCTCTGCCTCTCTGTGTGAGTGTATGTCAGTTTAGTTTATGTTGGGTGCTAGTCTCTTTGAAGTCTCTTTTACACAGCCTGGTTTCATATGATGTTAAACAGACACACAATTCACCATGGTTCTTATTAATCCATTAGCATACTGCATTTCCTCCATCCTTGTTTTAAATCTCCATCCTGGTCATTGTGCACTTTGGTTCCCAGCCACCCCACCCCCACTCCCTCCAGTTTCTCTCTTAGTGATGTTTTCTCCTTTCAAGAGCGGTTGCCATCACTACTTCCCTACAAGAACACAATTTCCCCCTTCACATCCCTCTCTGTGTCTCTCTTCATCTTCCCCTCCTCTCCTTTTCTCCACAGGCTTAATCCCCCTTTAGAGATTGCACAACCACTATTTCTCACAAGCACTTGGAAAAACTCAGCAAGAGGATCCAGCGTTTCACTCGCTTTAGAATTTATGACTGCGAGTGAGGATCCTCCCTTCTAGGGATTTCATGTTTATATGTATAAAAGAATATTCAGTGGAAGGGGGGGAGATAACACTATATGTGAGTGAGGGCAAATGAAAGAGAAGATACTAATAAACACAAAGTTTGTCCTGCTAAATATGTTAAACTACAAACATGGGTCCTCTGTATAGCATAGTTGTGTTTTGTTTTTAAAAGTAAAAATAATAACTGATGTATTTTGTTTGTCTAAAAATATGTTGCCGTTTTGAAGCCTCTTTAAGAAGAAAAACAGAGATGGTGCTATTCAGGTGTATGAGTTGTCCTTGGGTCATATAGGCTTGATAAGCTCAACAGTTTCCAAGACAACGCTGATGGGAGCGCTGATTTTCTGAACAGTCGTAATGCATCTCAATTGGAGCAGAACAACGCTCAGGCTAACATTAGGGGAGGGAAACAGAAACAGAACACGGTAGCCCCGTCTTCATGCTTCTCTAAGGAGTACACAGGCGCCGGAGGCAAATCAGCTGGGTTCCCTTAATATCCAGATCATAACCTTGACTGCAGAATATAGACTGGTCCCGTCGAGGAAATAAAACAAGCCAAGGACTGGGACATGACTGGGAGAGAGTGAAAGAGACCTGCCATCAGTTAACAAAGAGAAAGGGAGAGAAAATACACGCCCTACACTGTATCTGACTGTGGACTTAAAAAACATACCGAGTACCGTACCTCTATGGCATAATGCCGTCTTCACCATACATTTGCTAGAGTTACAGGCTACAGGCTACATTGTCTGAAATTACGGCAATTCAAACTAATCCAAAATTGAAGACACTTCATTGAACAACCTAGCACACACAGACACACACACACACAAAGTTTGTTTAGGCTGCAATCTATAATTAATTTACTACAACATTCAATGGTAACAGTGGATATTTTAGTTGACATTAGTGCAAGCCTTCAGAGCTCGACGAATTCAATCATCACTTAAAAATCCCCCATGAGTCAAAATATCATTTTCTCAGTCGAATCACGACATGCTCTTAGCTGCATCAGTGGAAATAGATAAGGGAGATGTCAGAAAAGGGCAGAGGAGGTCAACTCAATCCTGTTTGCCGCGCCGATGCTCTCTGCTCCAGCAGAAAATACATGCAAAGTTAGCTAAACTAGTTTTTGAACCAAGAGCTCCAAACTCCAAGGCACTAAAACAGGTCCAACTTTCTATTAATGCAGCATGTCAGGAGTCAGGCAGTTGCTCTGCAGGTGGACAGGATTGCATTATCAATAGGTTATGACTGAGGCTCTGAGATTGATTACTGATTTATGTCCTACATTTTTCCTCAGTGTTTAAATTGTTTTCCTTCTAACTGGCTAATATTTAAAATTTTAATGGGTCTCAATGATCTGCTTTAGGTGTTTACTTAGAAAAACTCTTATATCATTTTATGTAATTCATTTTTTAAATCCCGTCTCACAGAGCACTTCTGTAAATTGACGGACATTATTGTCCTTTTTTTAAAACTCATGTGTGATCTTTGTTTTGAAAGGGGCTTAAAATAATAATAATTATTATTTATATATGGTACACTTACCGGCCATTTCATTAGGTATACCTGCTTTAACAATAATCTATTGGGATTTTCCCACAAAACCATCTGATGTTTACAAAGATTGGTCTGAAAAAGAGAAAAGAGCAGCGGTTCTCTGGGTGAAAATGCCTTGTTGATGTCAGAAGTAGAGGAGAACATCCAGACTGATTTGAGCTGATAGGGACACCTCATTGAATCTCTGCTATGAGGCATTAAGGCACTTCTCAAGCCACTGTGACAAGCCAACAGGCTTCTCAAGCCAAAAACGAGTCCAAACCTGGTACAAGCAAGGTGTACCTACTTAAGTGAGCAGTGAATGTATATGGTAATGATAAATAACATATGATAAAACAGCGATATTGATAATGGCCTTGCTATGGCCTAAATACTGATATTAATAATAATGATCTAAAAGAAATGAATACACGAAAATCAACATGGTGCTATTCTCTTGGCAGTGATGGTTGTGAGAACATTTCAGCATGAAAGTCACCTCATTAAAAAAACAGCTGCGACGTAGAGAACATTTTGTGATTTCCATGTACCATCGTACGTAAGATTAACATGAGAACAGAAAAGGAGTGCCCAACGTCGGCTGATGTCGAGACTAACTGCGCTCATCTCAGACACACAATTTCCAATTTCCCAACACTCACAACAACAACTAAATTAAGCCAACAGACATGCTTAAACAAAGCAGGGCTTAGCTGAAACAGGTCCTGCTTCAGTTGTTTAGTTTCATCCTCTCGTCGGTCCTATAGGCTGGTTGATTTCCTAAGATGTTGAGCCTGGGGCTTTTTTATCCCCACTACAGAGCTGAGAAATCTCAGACTGCACGTACTACAAAGCCACTTGTGTAAGCCGAGTCAACCCCCCAGTATTATCAATACTGGGGGGTTTATTGAAAACAATCCCTTCAGTCAACCCAAATTGGCTTTTTACCAAATCGCAGTATTATCAGCCACAAAACAATGGTAAAAATTTTGCATGCTTCATTGATTTTTAGAAAGGCTGATTGATTGAATTGAATCCCTACAGCAAAATGGAACCAAACATTCTCTAAATCAGAAGAGCAGGTCGAAGTTTGAATACACTTAAGTTGATGTAAAGTCTTATTTGAATGACTAGCAGTACATGAGGAACGCAGGGGTTGTCAATAATCCTAATCAATAATTTCTAACGTTAAAATTTTTTTGGGTGTGTGTGTGTGGTATTTTATCATAACTTCTTTTCTGCTTCTTCACACACAGAATAGAAAGTCATTCACATAAAGGTCAAGATGAAATCCATCAGGTACGATGGAATGGGTGAAATACATGGTAGTATCTTTCAACAGTCTCAACAGTTTTATGTGGCAACCAATAAATAGTTCAGTCTTCACCGAGGAGCCAGACAGATTTCAATCAATATTTTTTAAAAATCATCCACATATAAGGATTCATATCATTTTTCAAGCTTAATCTGCAAGGCCCGCATTCAAAATGTAAAATTAGATTCACAAGTTTCAGTTTTAATGCTTTAAAGCACCAAGAATTAAAGCAATCGCTATGCAGAATAACCCATTTCACTCTGTTTACTGTGTTTTTGGACGACTACTAGATTTTAGTTATTGATGCACGAATGTGTTCATGTTAATGTTGCTGAAGGTAAAGGTGGGGCTGACTTGAATCATTTCACATACAGCTGGGTAGCGTGTGAATTCCCCTTTGGGCATAATAATATTAGTTATTTCAAGCAAAACACAGACCTTGCATTTCCTGTGCGAGGTGTCCCACACAGACGTGTGAGGGTAATTTCTAAGGCTATGTTCACACTGCAGGTCTTAATGCTCAATTCTGATTTTTTTGATCAAATACGATTTTTTCTGCGTGGTTGTTCACACTACAAATAAAACGTGACAGCAAACGCGCTCTAGTGTGAACGGTTCACAGCCCTCAAAGCGGCCCGCATGTGCAAAAGAAGACGTTACACACAAGGCGCTCTGTTTATGGAAGTAAAAATGGCGGCTACAGCGCTAGTATTAGCTCTGTAAGTAATTTCTGCACAGTCATAACCGCCAGAATTTTGAAAAATGAGTTGGAGAAAGAAGGACACAGAAAAAAGTGAGCTTGTGATTTAACAATGTCCAGTTTCCGCCACCATGCTTTCTCGTTTGTCTTCTCCAGCGCTGATAATTGGCGTCTATCTTGTGTCAGTGACGTAAAAGACGGATTTAATGCGACATGACCGTTCAAACAGCAGTCGGATATGTATCGGATTCAGTACCACATACGAAAGTGACCCAGATCGGATTTGAAAATATCGGATTTGTGCTGTTCACACATTCATACCATGATTGGATATGGGTCGCATAGGGTCACAGATCAACATAAGCTGGTAATGCAGGCACAAATAATCTATTAGCTGGGTTTTGGAAGCTATAAGTAGTACAGTGAGGAGGCCTCTGTCTATAGTTAATAGCTACTTGTAAACTTAACACATAAAGAAAGTAGTAATTTGTAATGCTTAGTTATATTGGTTTTAGCTGCATGTCTCATTTCCAACTCCACTGTTAACTTTAAATCCTGAAACACAACAAAGACACATCTCCAATCATGGCAACCCCCTGCTTGTTGTTGTGGTTGTAGCCTAGCTGTAGCCATGCTAACTGCAAACTCCCAACTGGCTATTTAATCATGTTGGGGTTCCTACTGGCATTGGGAATGCAAGCAGAAAACACTCTAAAGAAATGTAGTTCTCAGGGGACCACACCTGTGAGTAGTTAAACCTTGGGGAGCCCCCAGAAGGGTTTTGGTCAGAATGTACCATTACCAAAAAACCCTCAACACTGTTCAACCTCAACATGGCCTTCCAATAACCAAAGAAAGTATTTTTGGCTGCTCTCTTATTTCCCATGGGTTTGTCACAGTGGATGGATCTGCATGTTTAACTTGGCATAGATTTTCCTGGAGCAACCCTCCCATTTATCTGGGCTTAGGACCAGCACTAGGAGTCCATTAGCATGTGACCCCCTGAGGCTGGGTTTGTATCTCCTCCAAAAACAAATCAAAGTAAACTAAATTATTAAAGTGATAAAAAAAAATGCGTATCTGGAACAATAGGTAAATCAAACGCAATTGGTATTTGTCCTAAAGCATGAATATAAATTGGTAGAGTAACATAAACGGTCTGAAATGCAAAGCAGAAACAGTTCCTGATGAAATACAGACTAAGCGGACACAGTCTAGCCACAAAGAACCAGTGACACAAGAAAACCGGGCTATGAACCGAGGAAGAGGCAACGCAGGACACTTCTTCTTAAAATATGACAGATAATATCAGAGCTGAAAACCAATTTTGGTTTGTGAATCTTCACATAGCTGTAAATGACTGAATGGCAAAGAAAAACAGCAGACTGTGTTAGTTGAGGGACCTGGAGGATCTAGCTAAACTATCTATTGAGGTTTGTGATACACGCTCAAAAATCATATTACAAAATTTAAAGAAAATTTACAATAATGATAATTCTGACAATATAGGGGAAAAAATTCTGACAAACATTTTAACGGTGCTTGCAAGAACTACTAATTTTATTGCAAACAAAAAAAAGGACCTTTACCATCCTTCTTTTTCAATGAGCTACTGTCATTGATGACAAACTACCTAATTCAAAGTGTGAATCTTTTGCCACAAGGTGAAAGCAGAAGCAGCATTACAGCGTAATAGTAGTGACAAAGCATTATACATAGCGACATAGCATAAGTGAAATAGCAGTGGTGGATTTTCCCCTGGAATTCTAGTAAAAGCATAACAGAAGCTGCTCAACCACCTGATGGTATCTCCTCCTCTGCACATTCACACCCTATGATGGTGTCTTTTTGCCCCAAGTGGTATAACAAGTTAGTTTCCACTTTTATCAGGAATAGTTTTCTCGTTCTTTTTGCAAAGCATTGTTTTGTTGAAGGTTGTTAAAGTAGCTCCCTTTTTACAAAATCCTCATCAAAGGTTGACATCCCACTCTCTATGTCAGCCATGTCTGTTTTTGTCAAGTTGCTGTGCTCACTAAGAAACATAGATGCTTTTATATCCCATAAAAATGCATTCCCCATATTTTCACAGAGGATTTATCCCTACTACTTATATAAAACATTGTTAAAAGTTTTAAAAATCAGTTTAAAAAACAAAGAGGAGTACAGAGAGAACTGCCCATGGCAGCGTAAAAGTCCCAGCTGAAATTGATTACCAATGCAAAAGTTGGCTCACAAGCAAAGTGGAATTAAATACTTCAATCTCCAATCACTGGGGCCTTTTTGGCCAGAATCAATATACATTACTGTCACGAGGGGTGTTCCCCTGATGGTTGGAAAGAGAGTGGAGCTTTGTGTGCACACGCATTAAAATAAATTGATCACAACACACATAAGAACAGATAAACGACTGCAGCATCCTGGTGGTCCGTTTGATGTTAGTATGCTGTAAATGATCTTTTAACAACTATTAACTTTTTTAACCTTGCCTCCCAAAAGAGCAAAGGTACACACAGTGGAGGCTTTGATCACGCTGACTGGCACGCATAATACAACAGTTTACACAATTAAAACACCATCACAGGCTGTGTGTTAATTGGTGTTAACACGTGCTCACACAGAAACTCCCTAATCACCCTGTAAGTCTGAACCATTGGGCCCAGCGGGTTTTGTGTGTCTGGTCTCTCCTGTATGTTTGCAGCTCTTTTCTACTATTACAGCTGCTGCTATTCCTACTATAACTCATGCCAAGCAGGAGGGATTTACAAGCCTCTGACCGCACAGCTGGATTTCTCTGCCTACTAACCGCTTTAACAATATGCTTGATTTTTTTGTCTTAAAATATGAAAAATTGTAATATTTCTTAGACTATCCTAAACTGCAACCTTGGAATTTTGTGGCTGCTGTTACCCAAACCGTCTAACAGTACCTTAGGCAAAAACAAGAAAAAAAATGTCTTTAAAATTTATATCCTAAGCTACTTGTGAGAAAACTGCAGTGCTGTCTATTAAGTGTGACTTTTAGCACATTTTACCATGTCAGCATGTCTATTTCTCAAGCATGTAATATGTGATATTTGTCATATTCTTTGACCTTTTTGTAAAGCTACTGCTCAACTTTCATATATACACACAGTTTAGCTGCCGCCAGGTAACACAAAACAAAAAAATCAAAGGTTTACATGGTTCTGATAGCTCACTGAATTAAAGTGTCTGTTGTGTTACACCATTTCTAATCTGTATTATAAAGCACACAGACATACAAGAGTAAGCAACAACAACAACAACAAGGAATCAGGGAAAATACTTTGTGTTGTTGCCTTGCCTTGTTTGCATTATGTTGCATTGATAGTTCGTTGGCAACCCTCTTCATCTTTATGTTTTGCCATTGTTAGGATTTTTATCATTATTGATAATCAGTGTTCTGACTTTAAAGCACTTCTCAATCACATTTTAGAACAAAACACAGCAGCGCTTTAAGTGTAGTTTAAAATTCCTTAAAAAGACATTAATGTAATCTTCACACTAATTCAACTTCCCTGGAACAGAAGAAGCTTGATAAAAGTTGATTTATAGCTGCTGTTATAGCAGCTGATAAGATAAAAGAAACATCCCAACAGAGTTATGTGCCAAAGGTGATTTGGATGTTTCAAATATGGTAACAAAAAAAAAAAAATCAGATATAATAAAGCTTTGTAAATTTCAGAGGAGAACATTGTTGGATGTCAGCAACAGGGGGAAAAGGAGAATCACAGAAGCCAATAACACTAATGTAGTGTTGCAAATGAATCTGCTGCTGACATTAACGTCCCACATTGACACAACATGACACATCTTGCCTTCGGATTTTCAGATTTTACTCATCTCTGTATTTAGCACGCTACCTTTTTTCACACCTAGCCACCAGATGGATAGTAAATAGTCATAAAAAGAGAAAATTGCTGCAAAGACATGCATCACTATTTTGGGAACTTCCTTTTAGTTTCGATACATTTATAGGCACAAAATTGGTAACAGAAGCAATTTACAACTAATCAGTGATTTCAATCCTTACTTATGTACCAATGAGCCTTCATTTTTGTTTTTCACTAATTGATAAAAGACACTTTAATTAGAATATACGAATAGTATGCTAGTATAATAATGTGTGAACAATGGCATAAATTTGTTCAAGGGTTCAATACAGTGCATAAACAATAGATCACAGCAACCTCTGAAATATGAAGACAATACAAGACAGTTACATAACTGTTACAAGCTGTTTCTATGACGCATTAATGAGTTACTAATGGTAAAAAATGAGAGAAACAAGTGATATGAGATAGGATGAAGCAGTGCTCTCATACATGCATTTGACAGTTGTAATAATATTCTTATTATTCTTGCTATATCTTCATTTCTCAGACTTCCTTTTTACTCTTCTTTAATTTACCTCATTTTTATTTGTATTTTCTTTGGGGGGTTTTCTCATCACTGTTGTATATATAAAATTTTGCACTCTGTCAAAGAATAAAGCCCCCACAATGCGCCTGTGGCACTTTTACTTTAACTGTATTATTTATTTAGTTGAGAATTTTTATCCTGCTATGGTAACAATGTAATTTCCTTGTGGGATCAATAAAGTATCTATCTGTCTATACAGTTATGTATATTGTTCACTAAATATAACCACTGTAACTTGGGCTTTCTACATGATTGCACAGCTGAATGAGGCTAATGAAGGGACCCAACCATACAGCTTACAAACAATTGCATGCACCGCTCCCACTGCCCGCTTCACTCAGGCAACAACAAGGCAGGCCCACCTCTCCAATGGAAAGCCTTTCACTTAGCTAACCTCTTTGACAAAGGCAGCAGAAATGCAACATTAACACCAGAATTGAGCCAAAGTGAATGCAAATGTGCCCAAATTGCAATCAAAAGGGTCAGCACTCAAAATCAAAAGAGCCACTTGGCTGTTAATGGGGTGCTGAGGTTTATGGTTGACAATGTAACATTTAATTTCTCAAAAACATTTTAGGCACACAATGTTATTTTGCCTGTAGGTGAATAAAACTGTTTTATTATCCATTAGGATCATGTGGGATGACAAGTTAAAAGGAGGTTCACATTTAGACTGAATTTTATCCATTGCACTCTTCTTGTTAAAGAAACTTCACTGGATTTTTCAGCCAGAAGATAGATTGGCTTATTAAAACAAAGAAAAGGTGACCACAGGGGAGCTGAGGTCAGTAAAAACTAAATAAATAAATGTTACGTATGCATGACCTGGTAAATATGTTTAATATTTTCAGTTAAATAAAACAGTACAATAATAAAAAAAATAAAAATCTCAGCCCTCTACAAAAACAGTCATGTAAAACCGTTCTTTTTTGCATCACTTCGTGTAACCATTCCTTTATTCATACCTTTCAAAGTGAGTTAAGGGGTCTCTGGTCAGATGTGCAGGGTGCTCCACCAGTAGAGGGGGCGGAGCTTCAGAGATCCCACTTCCTCTTTTGCTCGTCACTCATACATGCTCCTTGATGAGAAAAGAGAAATACATTTAAAATGAATATTTATTGTGCTAAGGATGTTAAAAGGCACCAAACATGCTGGCTAGAGGAAACTCTCATGCAATCTTGAAACTGGAATAAGGAAATGCTTTAAAACAGCTCTTCATTTATTTATTGTTTTCAAAATTCATGCATCGTACAGAGGGAGATTATTTTTTCAAATGGCTTGGAATGGAGACCAACATTTACTTATCTCTGAAAAAAAAAAAACAGGAAGTCAAAAACGCACTTCTGTGTGTGGCTGTGTGTATATGTACAATAATGGCGCTCTTCTTTCTCGCAAGATTACAAAGTTAGAGGCACAATCTCACAAGGCAAGCTCCCGCTTAGTGAATTATGCAAATGAGTCATGATTCAGTCAAACGTGCCAGTATAGTGGACTTTGGAAAGTTCTCAGTCAATTAAAAATTGGCATGCAAGGTCTTTTTTATTATGTCATAAACCAATAAACGTTCATTTTTCCAGCGGAAAATTAAAGGTCAAACATGACCAAAGACACCGCCAGCTTCGCGGCAGGATAAAAAGAAAGCAAGTGGCGAAACAGAAGGATGATGGGGATGATGGGGTAGAGGGACACAGGGATAGACAACTGACGAATTCTCAGAACTGCTCATTTCACTGGATTAATCTGCTATTTTTGAAAAATCCACAGAGAGCAGAGATGGCAGCGAATATGACTCAGAGTGGGCCTTTGTGCATGCGTGTCTGTGTGTCCTTCAATCCAGCCCTTGGCCTACTTTAAAGCCAAGTCATCATTTTGGTCTACTGGGGCCTCATATTGCCAGCCAGTGTATATATGTGTATATTGAGGAATTGTATTACAAAAGCAGCCATACCATAAATCTCTTCCTGCCAGCCCACACACTTCTGCGTTAGCGAGTGTGAGGAGGCTGTGCTGCAGTGCAGGTATGCTTCAGTATGAGAAGAGTCGTGGCCACCAAAGGTGTCTGCCTGTCTCCTTCTGGGTGAGTCATCAATCCTCATCTCCTTCTTACTTTATCTCTTATATACATCGTAAGCCGTCTCTCTGTCTGCCCTTCTTTTCTCATTCTTTACATGATTTACATGAACCTCCACGAAGTTTGAGTGGAATGTAATTCATCTGCAAATCGGAAGCAGGACAAGCAAGAGCTTCTATAAATACTCATCAGATTCCCCTGACAATGACAAATAAAACTACAGAACACCCACCACACACACACACTCACACAACACTGCAGTGCAAATAGCAACGCTCTCTTTGTCTTTGCAAACCCCTTGCTCTTTTCAAAGTCAGAACGCTTTCTACCTGTCTCATCCTCTGTGAGTTTATGAGCGCTACATGTCTGGGTGAAAAAAGATGACAAAAACCACAAAAACCAAGACGGCAGACAGGAAGCAGAGCAGTGATGATGAGAAAATGAATATTGTAAAATCTGGCACTAGTGCCCTTTGTTACGCTAATGCTAATAAACTAATGTGAAAATCTAAATCAGAGAAAGCCTCAGTGTTCGTATAGTTTTAAATGATTGTTTTTTACAAATGTATAGAGTAGATACTAGATACTCCTGCTTCCAAGGCATGCCCCATTTCAGAAATGAAGCACACACAAACACACACACATTGTTCACAAGGCATATCAAATGTAGTGCCACATTGCTTTGGCTTACATATGGACAGAAGCATGAGGCAGAGAAAGCGAGCATGCATGGACCTGTCCAAACACTGAGTTGTGCCAGTGAAATCCGACATTATGTAAGCCAACACAAGAACCCTAATCCAGAGAGCAGAAAGAGAAGTCTATGCTGCGATTGTCCACTTTGTTGCACGCTAAGAGGTGTGATGTGGTTGTGAAGGCCAAACTTCTATCATAAAAACACATGAATTTGGCATGATAACAGACAGAGACTGTTAGATTTATATATAAGTCAAGCACAAAACCCACTGACAAGCCCACAAATTAATTTTAATGGCTCACTTATAAAGTAATTTATGTATTTTCTTACACTAAGAAACTTTTTATTTCATGTTTGGGGATATATCCATTTATTTTTTTCTTGCTGTACCGAAAACACACCAGCTTTTACCTGAGATAACTCCAAAACACGGCCTTTAGCACTGACACTGTTATGCACATGAGCCAGATGTGACTGAGCCAGTTTTACTGCAGTGAGCTAATTTTATCGCCGTAAGGCCTTACATAAAGATATGGAAAAATGCATCTGATTATGCTAATGTATTAAAAAAAAATCTTATGAACTTTAGCACTTCATACATAAAAAATGCATAAAAATTAAAGTACAGTTGAAAGTTGGTGTTTAAGTGCTAACATATGAATGACATCAATGAGTAAATTTGGCAAAAGAAATTCCTCTCCCAAGTGTAGGTTGTTGTGAAGGCAGATATCCTACTATAGACACCACAATCGGAGGCAAAAGGTTTGTGCATTTCTAACTTTCTGCAGTCTTTGCCATTCCTTTGTTGTACATCTCCCTTCTTTTTTGTTACAGCTGTGAACCAAACCAGAGAATGCAGGATAGGAGCCAAAAGGCTGTGTCTTCATCCCACCCTACTCTTGCCTCTATCTCAGTCCCTACAAAACACCCTCTGTTATTAATTCACAAAGTGTAACAGTCTCTTCTCCCACTTAGGCCTCTTTCCATTCAGCTTGACCCGACGTAATTCCTGTCGTAAATCCAAAATACCAGCGACTCAGGCGGACTAACAAATGCAGAGGTGAGGAGGTGCTCATGGGCGGACTAATGAAGAGATTTCTGCATGCAAGCATAAGAGGTTCTCTCTCTGTAAGCAAGACATTTTGCAGAAAGAGAATATCATAAGGTCCAACATGACACCTTGCAAGCTAAAGCTGGCATGCTAAAGTGTGAGAGCTGCAGCCAAACAAGGTTGAGGAGCTCTGGAACAACCTTTGTTCTGGACAATTTAGAGTGCAGTGTGGGTAGAGCTAAAACTAACAGACAGTCAAATCAGTCTTTCACAATCCCCCAAAGCTCAGTGTGAGCACACTGTGATCAACCAGCCATGTCTAAGCATTAGACCTAACTGTTCCCCTCTCTCCAAAGACTGCCAGAGAAAGTCACAGAGTAGAGGGGAGACACTCATAGACAGGAAGAATGGTCTCTTCTCTTAGACTATGTGATAGCTTAGTAAGAGCATGAAGAGTGTGTGTTTGCTTTCGAGCTCAAGTTTCTGCATGCCTTATGTGACTCTGTTTGTAGCATATGCTGTAACAATGGGAGCCTAAAGATGGCATCTTTGGTCTTAGCAACAACAAACAGTGCTGTGCCAATCCTGAACAAACTACACCTTCCGTCCAAATCCTTTCAGCATTCCCTTTGACCTCTTGCTCTGTCAATCGCCTCGTGGTTCAAGTGCTGTGGGAAAGGAAAGCCTTACAGGGCATGAAGCACACCATACACACACAAACACCAAATCAATGCTCAGTAGGGACTAGAGGAAAGGCAACAAAAGATGACAACAACATTATCACAAGTGATTGCAGCCGTAGCTCACCATTTCTGACATCTTTCCAGGGGAAGCCCAGGAGGGAAAAACAGGAATGCCAAGAATAGCGTGAGGAGAAAATAGGTACGAAGCAGCTGGCCCAACATCCCTGATCATGTCAGACTTATCCTGGATGAAACAGCTCACCATTTTGCTTCTTTTGCTTACCATACTAATGACGTGTATTGGGACCTACATGCATATTCCTTTTCTCTACATATACAGCTTGCACTTGCTGAGATAGAAAGAGAAAGAGAGGAACCAAGGGACAGACAAAAAAGGACAGAGCGTGTAACAGAAAGACAGAGATCTGCTTCCTGTTTACTGACAGCAGAGAATGCAGGAAACAGAGCGCCAGGCCACGAGACTGTTAACAGTAGTGACAATACACACGGCAGAGATACACACTACCTTCCCTCTTCTGTGTCCTGAGTGATTAGACGGGCCAGATTTATCATCAACTTCCCCATCCATCTCTGTGTATCTTAGTAACATCTGGATGCTTGTGATTTGTTCTTTGTTTATATCTCCCTTCTGCCCTTGTTCTAGCCAGCCGCCGTGTTAACGGGATCAAGCTTAAGCGCATGCATACCCCCACCTGTGTGCACAAACCCTCCTGGCAACATTCACCAATCTAAGACAGACTTCCTAGCAATTCCACGTGGCACTGCTTTTGTGGTTTAGTCAAAGTGTGGATTTAATACAGTTTCCTACCACTTGAGCTGGCTTTTAGCCACACTCACTGCAACAACATTGTAATTTCAGGAAAATATCTTTGGAAAGATTTAAAAAGAAAAATGAGAAGTATTTATTACATAATGAAATTTAGTCAGAGAACACATTTCTATTTTATGGTTCAGTCACACTAGAGTAAAAATAGAGTAAAAAAAACTCCTTATGACTAGTAAAAATCAGTGTTTGTCTTTTTTTCTGTTGAGGGCAAGTAATGCAAGCGTACAGAGACAACCTACCTGAAACCAATTAGAGTCCCACTCACACTGATAGCAATCATTCTAAGACAGACTGGCAATGGGTTGCCAGTAATCGGTGTCTACTTATAAATGCAAACATACTGCCAACACATCACAATAAGAGTGAGTCAATCTGTCTAGATACGTGCAGCTTGTGAGACACATTTCTTTGAAATATACTCGACTCAACTGGTTGCCAACTTGTTGGGTTCTGGTTCTGTTCTGTTGGTGAGCACACATTTTATTTTGGCTTGGGCAGAATGTAAGAAATTCATGTGAATTTACAATTGAAATGCAATTTTTTCTAATTTATCTATTATATCTGGTGTATTATCACATTAGTTTAACGCTGTCACACAAGTTGCTTTGAAGACAGCAACTGACTGCAAGTGGTTGCAGACCTGGTTTCTCTCTTCAAAGCAACTTATTTCAAGGCAACCTAGGCCCACGTGGACTGCAGGGAAAGAGAGTTGCCTCTCATTTATCCTCTCTCTCTCTCTCTTTCTAAAAATAAGCTCTGCCTGACAACACAGTACAGACCCACAGAAAGTAATTCAACAGTAGGGATGTTGGACTGGTGATGTTGTTGACTGATTGCTTACACTGTGTTTATAACAACTTTTCTGGATGAAAATATTTTTGGAAACATTAGAAACAGACTTCCAATTCGACTGTATTTTTGCAGCAGCATTTTTGGCATTGAGAACAACTGAACTGCACTCACAAATGTTCTTATCTTTCAGCAGTTGGCTCCACTTACTTTTAGCATAAGGAAGTGCAAATGAGCACAAAAAGAGCAGAAAACCAAACATTTCTGGAGGCATTAAAAAAAAGATCCCTGCTCTACAATACATATATATAAACAGCACAGGTGGCATGGAAAAGCATGTTTGGTCCATAGAAGAAGTAAGGTTGTTATCAATACAATAGGATCTGGAACAGCGAGTACTGAAAGCTGAACATTCATGTTTTTATAACCACCTTCTGACAAAAATGAGAAAACACATAAACTAAAGAGTCTGAGGTTAAGAAACATGAAAGAAATCATCCCAGAAAAGAAGTTAGAAGGGACAAAATGTCTTTGTTATTGTCCTCCTCTGACAGTGCACAGCCTCTGTGTAGGTGTTACTGCTCTCTGCTTTCTGTCACTAGGTGAACAGAGAAGATGAAGAAAGAACTGGAGGGCATCTGCTCACAGAATTGCAGTGTCCACAGATTTGTCACTACGTGAAGAAGAAAAAATGGTTGAAAGGATGTGAAAAGAGTCACAAAAATGATAACAACGTTGTGTTTGTAAAGATGTGGGTTGCAGTATCTATGGTCTCAGGCTGCAAAAAAGCAAACCTTTAACAAAATAAAATGTAAATGTCACTAAAGCAACTTTTTAACAAGGAAATAAAGACATTCTCTATTAATCGTTCTCAATGATTGGCATCGGCAGCCTTGCATAACCTGCGTGTCTGTTTGCTTGATTTGTTCTCATAATCCTCAAACAAATTTAACACCACTGGGCCAGCTCAAGTTGTTTGATCTATGACACACTACTGCCTATTGGCGTATGCAAAATGCACAATCCATCACTGGGTAAATATCTGAATACACACATACAGCTCTGCAGATGCGCACACACATAAACATAAACACAGACACAGACTTCCTTACAAAGCTAGCACTATCAATACTTCATTTAAACAACTCTGTCATGAGGTCAATAGCCCCTCCACCCACACACAAACACACGCACACTCCTAACACCCCCCGTCACACTACATAACCTCCAATAAGTTTCACTGTGGTTTCTAAATGTTCAGCAATAACTTAATTACTTCAGGTGAAATCCACTATGAGCTGCAGGTATGACTAATCTGGTCATCCTCTTTCATATCTAACCTTATTAAGAAGTCATGTAAATTTTCATCTCTATTTATATCTCGGATGCCTCTGTAGACTCTATTCTTGTAGGATCTACCACACAGAAATTTAGGTGCCCATAATTAACACTTTTAATCCTGTAAATATACAGAAAATGACTTGAACAACTGAACATATTTTTGCTTGGACTACGTGAAAGAGAAAACTCAAATCAAATCTTAAGTGCAGCTTGGTTGTTCTGTTGCTTTGTACTGTTGTGAAATATATTTTACTCAAGCTAGCCCATGTGCAGTAAGTACAGAGGCAGTATCCCTGCTGCTGTCTCTCTTTGACCCATGGAGCTGCAGCCACAGTGACCCACATCCAAGCCTGTGGCAGATTATACTGCATCACACGCAACACACACATTCCCAAGATACATAAACACAGTGAATCTGACATTCATAGCTTGTAGAAATGCAATTTCTCATAGCTTTGCAGACATACACACGCACGCACACTGAAAAAAAAAAAGGACAATGGACGAGTTGTTCTGCAGTCCATCAGCCTAGACTAACTGTTGATATGACTATCAGTGTGCCTGGACTACAACAGGTTCACTCAGAGACCTAACACACAAAACCACACAGACACGCACACACTAGATAAGAGGCAGAGATGGACAGTTGTGTGTATGTGTGTGCAGAGGGGAGAGCTGTGCCTTTGTGAGGGTGAGCCCCAGGCAGATAGCTCACTCTGTCACTTGGCTAAGACAGAGCACAGAGCTTCCACAGCAGTGTCAGTCCTTTCTGCCCTCCTCTGCTTCTCTCTGTTACCAACAACTTACAGACAGATTTCCATATAAGATACAAATGTTGCCTTCAGTTATATTTGCATCAATTGATGATCTATATAACCTTGAGAATGGCGATGTGTCCTTTTGTGGAAACTAAACCAAAAACAAGCACAATTTATTCCCAGGGGAGATGAAAACGTTTAATTAAGAATATAAAAGGCAGTATCAGCCTGGCTTTGTTTATTTATCTTTCCTTTCTACTACCTGTGCTGCCCTTGAATAATTTGGCCGAGACAAACATCAGCCTACAGGCAAACACGATGAGAATTAGCAGCTAAATGTTCAAAAAGCAAAAGCATTTGAGCGTATTTATTGCCACCAAATAGTTTGCCTGAGGTCTCATATAACCATATTTATATGTCACGCAGCAAACATTATATCCCCCACCCATTATTACACAAGATATGCAAACACACAGAGAAAACCCCAGAGTTTTAAAAAGATTCCTCAGCAATTAACAACATAACACTCAAACAGCAAGCATATTTGGCAGAGAATTCCAACTTACGCTTGTAATCTACATTTTTGAAAGAAATTAAAGTATGAACTAATACTGTTATATAACTGTAGTCACTGGCAATCCATCTGTTATCTCTATGCATTTTTTGACTCTCAAAGCCAAACTCTAACATCTTTACCCACATGCATTGTAAGATTACTCTTATTTGTTTCATTGGTTGCTGTTGTCAGGTAATAAGAGTGACTAAAAGCTTTTAATCACTATCATCTAAGGAGGGTGACTTTTTCCACAACAAGATCTTTCTTTTAACTGCTCAAAGTGCTGCGAACAAAGATTCATTAAGAGCTGTCATCCAAGTACAAACAGGCGCTAGTATAGCCAGTACTGTGGACCATGAGGCACTACAGAGACTACAGAAATGGAGTTACTCTCCGTACAGCGGACTGTAGCTGCCAGCTGCTCCTGGACAGTGAGGCTGGATTAAATGCAGAAAACAAATATCCCCACAGAGGTCAATTATGCACAACTTAGCTAGGCTACCGTGCACACACAAAATACTCTTAGACTGCTCAAGAGTACTTAAAACGCTTATTCTGTGAGGCATGTTTTGTTCTTAAGATTTTCAGGACTGCCTCTAATGTAGCACCCTGGTTAGAAGTGGACAATACAACTGAAGCCTTTTCTCGGATGTAAGTAAAACGTGAAATATGATATCTTGAGTATCAGTCATGCGCACGCACTCATCTGCTGGGCTCTTGGAAGCAGTCAAAATGATTTTCTATGTCAATTTTCATTTTGAGCTCATCAGCTGTGGGTTTCATGACTGTAAGACAGATTTTCTCCCTGGTTAATTTCAGCAAGTATAAAGATATTTAGGGATGTTATGAGGAAGTTTTTGGATTACAGAACTTTCAACCATTTCAATGAGAAAATGCACGAGTTTAGTAGGTTAACACTTTTGCCTTAAGCAGGGATTATAGTATAGTTTTTTTATAGTCCACTCCATGCAGATGTCCACGTGCCTGCCTCTTTTTTGACAATGTTGAGAACTTACATTAGATTGCACCACCTACTCATGCTCACTAAGTGGTAGACTTGTAGTGAATGTCAAAGAAGTATAATAGGAATGACTACTTGGCTGTCGGGTCTCTGGGCGTTAGGCGTATAACCTAGACTTTATGTGTGCTTGGCTTTTCACATGCATTCCAGTCAAAACCTACCCAGCACTAGAAGTGTTGGGTGGGTTGTGTCACGCTGTCATAATACTGTCACAAATGAGTATCTAATCTGAAAGAAGAAGCAGCTACTTAAGTAAGTCCTCCCTTATTCACAAGAGACCAGATTGCCCTAAAGGGAGTTCTAGCTTTCAGGTCTGCACTGGTTTTTCTCTCGAATTACTTTGCACATGTACAAAACTATTTCTGCAACTGGCTCGCCCTTGCTCTGGACTTTTCACTAGGACAATGTCCAGTAAATTAAACCTACTTTTCAACTGCTGAGAGAATTTAGCATGAAAGGAGTTAAAAGCTAACACTGTTTGTCTAACTTGTGTCCTGTGAAAGAAGAAGTGGTGTTTATAATTTGTAAAGTTCCTACAGGAAAAACGTGCATAATTATCAGATTCAAGATTCACGTTTTATGGTTGAGAGCGCGGATGGCTTGGGGATAGAAGCTCCTCTTGAGTCTCTCTGTCCTTGCTCGGATGGTGCGTAACCTTCTGCCGGATTGCAGAAGTTTGAACTGTTTGTTTCAAGGATGAGACGGGTCCTTCAGTATCTGCGCTGCTCTAGTCCAGCATCTCCTGGTGTAGGTGTCCTGAAGGGGGGGGAGAGCAATCCTGCAACATCGTTCTGCTGTACGGATCACTCTCAGAAGAGTTTTTTGGTCCTTAGCACAGATGTTTCCACACCAAGATGTAATGTTCTGTGTGAGGATGCTCTCCACAGCACCTGCATAGAAAGTCCTGAGGATCGCTGGTGAGACCCTGAACTTCCTCAGTGGTCGGAGGTGATACAGGCGCTGCCTTGCCTTTTTAGACTGGGCCTGAATGTGGGCAGACCACGTCAGGTCTGAGGAGATGTGGACACCGAGATACTTGAAGGACTGCACCCTCTCCACTGGAGCTCCATTGATGATAATGGGCTTGTAGTCTCTGTGCTGACTCCTTCTGAAGTCCACCACCAGCTCCTTGGTCTTGCCAACATTCAGCTGGAGATGGTTATCCTTGCACCATGATGCCAGATTCTTCACTTCATCCATGTAGGCCGCCTCATCGTTGTTGGAGATGGTGCCCAACACCACTGTGTCGTCAGCAAACTTCACAATAGTGTTGGAGCCGTGGGTGGCCACACAGTCTGAAGTGTAGAGGGAGTAGAGCAGTGGTGAGAGGACACAA
>VUQR01036440.1:0-34777 GCA_015108515.1 Hemichromis elongatus
ATGCGTGAAATGTTAGACGAGACGACCTGCCTGTTGTTTATTTACTTTCCGGCACCTTAAAACGGGTGGCGAAATGGCGAGACAAAGCACCGAATGTGTCAAAATCGAATGATAATGAGGTGGAGTTGTTGCTCCGAGTCAAACATGAGTACATATTAATCTTCAACACGGCTACTAAAAACTTTGAGCAAACAAAACAACTGCAGTACGATGCCGTCTGACCATCTTGGTTAAAGTGCATATGACTAACATACGTCACCGTTTTAAAAAAAGCTCCGTTTTCCCTCCGTCTCAGTGTGGACCGGAGGGCGAAATGGAGAAAAAAAGATGAGGCGTTTTTGGAAACAGAAACGCATCTTTTTTTCTCCGTTTCGCCCTCCCGTCCACACTGAGACGGAGGGAAAACGGAGCTTTTTTGGAAACGGTCTCGAAAACGCATCAATCTGTAAACGCAGTGTTTTTGGCGTAGCGTGGACGGCCAAAACGGAGCTTTTTTTAAAACGGTGACGTATGTTAGTCATATGATGCAGTCATGTGACTACTTTAACTAAGATGGTCAGACGGCATCGTACCGCAGTTGTTTTGTTGTTTTGTTTGCTCAGTTTCAGTTTAGTTTCAGTCAATAAGTTTTTAGTGGCCGTGTTGAAGATTAAAATGAACTCATTTGTGACTCGGAGCAACAGCTCCACCTCATTATCATTCCATTTGACACATTCGGTGCTTTGTCTCGCCATTTCGCCGCCCGTTTTAAGGAGCCAGAAAGTAAATAAACAACACATGGAAATCACGCAGGTCGTCTCGTCTAACATTTCACGCGCGGTACTGGACGCGCAAAGGTGTGAAAAACGACTCAAAACGATAGTGTGGACGGGAATCGTTTTTCCACGAAAGCTCCGTTTTCCAAAAGATCCGGACTAGTGTGGACGTAGCCTGAAGGTGCCTGTAAACAGGTGCTCCCAGACACACCTGCATCCACACACAAATGCAAGCAGGGAGAACGAGGGACAGCAGCACCAAATACGTATACAATACGACATAAAATAACAAAAGTCCAAAACTGCACACGGACCCTGGGTCGCTCAGACCCAGATCCGTGACAGTTGCTGTTGAAAGCGTTCAAATTACCATGTTATATCATTCCGGTCATATGCACTTATGCAAAGTGCACTACTCAAGGGCAATTTACATATAATGAAATTTATAGTTTGTATCTCCTAAGACTTTCTGTTTGCACAGATAAAGATGTCCAGATAAAGTCCAGATAAAGATGATTCGATGTTTGTTAAAGAAAGATTAAATTATAACATGTAATAAAATTAAAGAAATTTACAAATACTTTGTTTATTCACAAGGTACAATTAAAAAGGCACAGAGAGCATCACATTGCTGTCCCTTTGATAGTAAAATACAGTTTCTGTTTTGTTACCTTCACGGCATCATCATTATCATCCCTTTCATAATTGCATAGCTGCAAAAATAATTACATTCTCAATATCATCAACATTTTTTTTACATCAAACCCTGATAAGAATAAGGGTTAAAAAAAATGCCGACGTGGAATAAAGAAAATAAGTGATCCAATGTGGACTTTGTTTCAGTAGATAATGAACTTGCCTGAGCTCATCCCCTCCACATCAGAGCATAGCTAACGTAATAATGTTTCCCCTTGATCATATGTCTTAATTTAATATAATGCATCAACCACAATTTTCAGTAAAATCTGATTATTTTTGTTTCTTAGACAAGACAATTTAAGTTTTTTTTGTTTGTTTTTTTTTTTTTTTTTTCTGGCCATGTTACTGTAATAGCAGGTCATCATGCCAACTGCCCAAATTCCTTTCAAGGCTAAATTCTTGAGATATACAACACCAAAGAGACTAAAATCCCAACACTCACCCTTCCAATGTAAGACAACTTTCCTAACATGATACAATCTAGCCAGACTGCAGTCATCGGCCTCATGACCAGATGCTGTCACAATATCATTAAATCACAATCAACTAAACATTAATTGGTGAAAAGCCTCGACCACAGGCAGGCCAGTTCATCGAATTCAAAATCGGCTAATATTTTTCTTAAAAATCGTACATTTTCTCACACTTGGAATAAACACATTGGGTGTTCATTTTAATAAAGTATGGCTTTATGGCAAATCATTGATTTCTTATTTATTTACATTTCACACAATGTCCTACCTTTTTTTTTAATTTGGGTTTTTTTGTACTTTAAAGCATAGCATAAATTAATTAACAAACAAATTGGCAGATGGAAAAAAAAAACTTTTTTGGTAGTATGTAGTATGGCCAGCTGTGTGACTTTATGTATTGCATTAAATATTTTACTTACTTTTTCACTCAAGATGGAGATATATGCATTCTGTCTCTACAAACATTTGTACAAAATATTTGGTTTCTCTCAGGTGCACAGAAGGTTCCCAGAAGCGTAGTAGCATGATAGTTTAAAGTTTCAGTCAGCTGATAGTAGTTATATAACAAGGTGGAAGCAATTGGGAAAAACACCTTTGGGATGAACTAGAGTGGAGGCTGACCTCACAAATGCGCTTATGGGAGTATGGTCAAAAATTGCCTCAAACTATCTGAGCAGAGACCTCTGATGATGATCCTGGCATCTGCTGGAGCCATTCTTAGAGTTTTAGAATTCCAGTTTCAGGCTGCTAATGCTTCTATTACCACTGGGAACACTTTGGACTTTCGACCATATCTTCACATGAATTAAAAGGAATTTCTACTCAAAACTTTAACATGTGTGGGTGAGACAACAGTTAACTTCTTTGCCAGACCAAGTTCTACATAGATTGTTGGTCTATTTACTCAGCATAGGGGTGACCTTGACTGAGCTAAATTGTTAGCATGTGGTCTGTGTTTTCATAACATATTTTATATTGTATATTCAACCAGTTTCAATGATTTCATTTCCAATTTCACCATTTTGACTATTATAAGAACACAAATTGCCAACAGAAACTGAAATAGCATGACTGTACCCTGTACCATGTTTAAGCATGTTTACAGCCATATCAGTATGAAAACAAATATTATAAAAGATACTATTATTCTATTAGCACAAACTTCTTTTGAAAATTGTAGATAAAGCATTTTATTAGAATTGCTTGGTAGTTTACTTGGGTCAGTATGTGGAGAAAGTTTGTTTTGATTACTTTAGTGGACAGTTGTTGATATAGTGGGAGTTGTTTTTTTTGCTCTCTATCATATGAAAACTATCTTGCCATATATTTCATATCCTGTAGATACAAGTTTCATCCTCCTGTTAGTTAGAGCAAGTAGATACCAACTTGTGCGGTCATGTTCTATGGCTTCCTTATAAATCACCTGTACTGGTGTGAAATCGCTGATCATTTGATCTCTACCTGAGTCAGGTGCAGCACATGTTGATTTGTAATTATTCCACTTTCCTTTTCGTGGTTGGGTGTTCCTCTGTAAGCCCTCCAAGGATTACTGTTTTCCTGGCTTTTGTTTCTCTGTTCTTCTTTAGGGGCCTTCCTGAGTTTATAATTTTTTGCATATTTGCCACACAAACAAATTTTTAATATTAGGTGACATTAACCCAATTAAATACAAAAATGATGATTTCATGTACTTATTGTCTTTTTGCCACATAATTTCAGTCAGTAATACATCTGTGATGTATTGACTTAATCTGAAAAAGATATCCACACCTACTTGGCTCTGTGTGAAAAAGTAATTGCCCCCTAAAGTTAGTAATTGGTTGTGCTGGTTGTGTTGATTGCAAATGTTTGATAGCGAGAACTGCAATCAAGCATTTGCTGTAACTGCCAATGAGTCCTTCACATCTCTGTAGATCAATTTTGACCCAGTATTCTTTTAAAATTATTTTAATTCAACTACACTGGAGAATTTTTAAGAATGAACGACCTGTTTAAGGTCACGTCAAAGCATTTCAATCTGATATGTCAAGACTTTGATTAGGTTGCACCCAAAAGAAAAAAACAGGTTACTCCAAAATTTTCTTTTTTTTTCTGTGCAATATTTGCTTTTTTATATGCAATGTTTAGGGGGCTCTGTGTCTAGGATTTCATTGCCATAGCTATGTGTCATTGTTACATGTATATGACAACAATAAAATTTGAAACTTAAAAATCCTAAAACATGTTTTAGCCCTGAATTTGTGCCTATTTTGTGCAAGTTCCATCTATCCCAGGTCCCTGCATTTCTAGCAAGACTCTGGACTCCTAGACTAGGCTCTGCCTTCCTGTGAAAATTGGTCACCAAAGTGTAACAGTGGGCGTATCCCCTCTTCTGCTTCAGTCAGGGCAGTGCATGTGCCCGGGCCACTGAATACAGCACATCATGTCGAGAGGGGGCCTGTTTACTTGAGGGTGGAAGCTTTCACCTCAGGTGATCAAGAAGATCTGGCGTGTTTTTGGCCGGGGGTTAAGTTCTGTGTCAAAAAAGTTGATACTATCCGTTCTTGTCCTTGCAGAGCAACAATCCACTCTGAGCCTCGATGCCCTAGTGCGCTAATGGTCCCAGACTCTCCTGGTGCCATGAGCCTTCCCTCTATTCACTCTTCAATGAGACTTTACTGATGGATTCAGAAGAATTAAGACAAATTTTGGTGATTCCTCAATAGCAGCACATGCTGTGGGGGGTTTTGGGGCATCCTGGGCCTACTGGAACAATTGAGTTAAATCAAGACGAAACCATCTGGGTTTCAGAGTAATAGTCTGGCCCCTGAAAGACTCAGATTTACGGTTGTCAGAACCCAGAACTCTACTATCAATATCTGCTCATCAGTGACGTGTGGTGAGGTTCATGGCTGGTGAGGCACTGACGTCATCACAGTCAGATTTACAAACATATGAACCCTACAGAGTAGCTTATTCACCATTTCACTGGCAACAGTTAACGTGTTTTGTTTAAAATTTCATATCAGCATTCTTTACATATACAAACTAGCATAGAAAAAAATAACTTAAAAAAACGTTATCGTCATACCTTTACTTATAAATGAAGTCCTGCTTTGATTGAAAGTCCAGTTTAGAAAATTCTTTCAGTTTAGATATGTAATCTAACATTTTGAAAATAAGGCCAAGCAACAGGAAAAAATAACTGGATGGCTGCACTTCACTTGCTAACTGTTTACTGCTGTCACAGTGACAGTAATCCCATGCTGGTTTCAACTGAGGTCATATATTCTATATTATACTCAAACAATGTGACAGCCAGCCCCTTCTTTGGGAGCAGGTGTTGGGTGTGACTTGGTAGTAGACAGGTATGGTCTTCTTGGTCAGCTTAGCATCCTGAGGGGTGATTAGAGTGGCCAACCGATTCCAAGATTCCTCCCACCTTTGATGACATAAACAGTAACAATATGCATTTATACACAACTCTGTATGTAATCATTAATTATCATAAATTTCTGGCTCTCTTCCACAGTGTTCTTTGTCCTTGCTGTCCCTCCCTCCTCCTGGTTCTGCAGGAGGTTTCTTGCTGTTAAAAGAAAGTTCTTCCTTCTCACTATTGTCAAAGCGCTTGCTCATAGGGGGTCTTCTGATTATTGCGGTTTCTCTGTTTTCTCTGTATTATTGTAGGGTCTTTACCATAGAATATAAAGTACCTTGAGGCCACCGTAGTTGTGCTTTAGTATAGGGCTGGGTATCATCACTGATTTCTAGAATCGATTTGATTCTGATTCACTAGGTCCTAAATCGATTCAATCCACGATTCGATTCGATTTGAATCGGGGAAATTTTGCCTCAGATGTCAGAAACAACGGTAGACTTGTGCATAATAAGCATACGAATAATGCAGAAAACAGAGATTTTTAGATTGGAAACTGTTCTTGAAGTACACACAGACAGAGGGCGCTGTGCCTGAAGTGTGATTTTATTGTGGGGGAAGTGAAGCAGCAAAAGTCAGAGGGAACTCATGACGATGTTTATGTGAAGCCAAATGTAAAGCGTAGTTTGGATCTGCTTTTGCTGCTGGTTCAGTCAATATTGTTTGAAGAGAGACAAAACCTACAGCTTCAGAATCTATCGCACACAGGACGTAAACACAAAGCGTGGACCCGTCGACGGACCAGAACGAGTGAGCTGTCAGCTTTTAGCTCCGACCGTGTCCGTGCTGTCGAGTAAGAAAGCCGATCTCCCTGATTCTGATCCGTGGGGTCGGCGCTTTGTGTTAACGTTGTTGTGCAGAATCTGTGTACCTGCTCTCATTTACTGTTTTAGCTGTTTGGTGGTTGTAAAAATGTTGTTAGGTTTAACCTGAGATGCTGGCGTTTCAGGCAAAATAAATTTATATTTAAAAATCGATTCAGGATTTTAATGAATCGATATCATGTTATCCAAGCTAGAATTGATTTTAATCGATAGATCGATAATCAAAACCAACCCCTACTTTAGTACTATGTAAATAAAATTCAATTGAATTGAATTAACCTTGGTACTCTGAATGAAGAGACTACATGAATGAAGTACAGAATAAATATAATTTTTTTTCTTTTAATTAGATTTATAAGTGGGCTCTTGGCTTTAAACCATAGATAAAAAAGAGGTGCAGATCCACCTCTGTATTCATTTATTTATTTTATCATTCCAAAGGGATAATTAAGCATTTATAGAGATTTTGTCTTAGAAATAAGTCCGATGCTATGAAAACAAGTTGGTGGTGAATCTCTGTTCATTTTTAGTTGATGATTCTCAAATGTTAAAATGGGGATGTGTCCCTCTTGCTTTGAAATGGAAATGACAAATGGGTCACTTGGACAGACCTGTCAAGGGAAAATGCATTTGAAGAGGAAAATGAAAATACCAGGCATCCAGAAATCATCCAGAAGCAATCATTACAGTCATATAAAGCCATCATTCACATCTTGTGATTTCCTGAGATGTAAGTAAAATTTTATTTATATAAGACCTTTCAAGATAAATATCACAAACTCCTTCACAACAAAAAGTTAAAATATCAAAGCAAGAACTTATCCAAACACATATTAAAAAAAAAAAAAAAATAGATGCTCTTTAAAAGAAATAAAACAGTCCACAGACCTCAGGCTCAGAGAGAAAGAGAGAGAGTTCCAGAGTTTGGAGGGCAGTGTTGCAAATGCTCTGTCTACTTCAGTTCTCAACCATTTATGATACACAGCTAGCAAGCCCTCAGCACCTGACCTCAGGATCCGACAGAGCATATATGGATGTAAATGTTTAACCTATGTACAATGTTGCTTGTCCGTGGAGGGCTTTGAAAGTCAAAACCAGAGTTTTAAAGTGGACTCTGAAGTTAATGGGGAGCTAGAGCAGCTGAATTATTCAGTGAACTATGAGGTGATATCTGGCAGAAAACTCACAATACCCTTCTGACAAATATCCAGATGTTCTAAGGAAACTTTTTTAAGAGAAGAAAATAATGAGTTGCAATAACCCAGATATAATCAAATAGAGACATGAATATCAATTTCCAGTCTGTAATATGACACAACAGACCTCAGCAATAAGTGACAAAAGCAAGAGTGAACCAGAGATTTATTGTGATCATTCAAAGTGAAGTGAAGTGAGTTGAAAAGTTCCCCCAATGTTCCCGATAGAAGATCTGTCAAGGGCACAAATTCAATTTAATTCAGTTCAGTTTCATTTTTTATAGCCCCAACAGTTGCCTCAAGGAGCTTTAAATGGTAAGATAAAGACCCTACAATAATATGATATAGTAACAAGGACATCTGTTTTCTCTTCATTAAATTGTATATATCGGCCATTTAACTTTTAATAGCTTCTAAGTGTCTCTGCAAGCTTTGTAGCATAGAAACAACTTGATATGACATGAACCACTTCAAAGTAGACTCCAATCACCCACATAGTATCTTAGCTATTTAAGCATAAGGTGAGGGTCATCTGTGGCGTTGTTTTTTGCCACTGTTCTGAGCGATAAAAGAATTTGAGCGCATGTGTAAGTACAAGGGTTGCATTTTGAGGAGAAATTTATTTTGAGCAAAGTAAATCTAAATTTGAGTGAACAAAATTCATTGCTGCGTGCAAAAAATGTATTTAGTGTTTGCTATTATCCATACAAACACAATAACAGCCCTTCTCACTCAGTTTTGTGTTTGCTCTTGCTGCTTAGATCTCTGTGGACCTGCTCGCAATGTGTTACTCACGCTCTCAACATCTCTGCCCCTGCGGGTTCAACTCTTTCTTGACACTGTTATATTTGTGTCACAAAACCAACCAATCACAGACTTGAATGCAAAAAATTCTGATTGGCTATTTTGGTCTCAAATCAGCTTCTGCTGCTATCCCAGAATGCATTTCATCCAAAAGTCAAATGACGCAGTGGCAGAGGAACGCAGAGTGGCCGAATTTGAAATGGTCATATTAGGAAAATTTTTCCTCTTGATTTTAATTATTTTTTTTATGTTAGATTTAATTCAGAGTCAGCTGTGGAAAAAAGAACAGAACATTTTACATATATTATACAATACAATACAACTTTATTTACAGAGCACATTTAAAAACAATCAGGATACCAAAGTTCTTAACATAAAAGACAGAGAATAAAAAAATAAATATTATAAGATCATAACAAAGTAAAAGTTTGCTAACAGGTCAGTGTCACTAATAAACAGAACAACATAAAACATATATCAAGTAAAACATGGTAAAAGCACAAAACCATAAAAGATATGTATAAAGGTAACTACATTAAGTCTAGGAATCAGATACAGGCATTGATGAGCAGGAAAAGCAAGGTTAAATAAATAGGTTTATAACCGTGATTTAAATGATTGAATAGAATCGGATGCATGGATAGCAATAGGAAGGTTATACCACAACTCTGTTGCAGCCAAGGCAAACACAGTCACCTCTAGACTTCAGCCGAGATCGTGGCTGCACCAGAATAGCTAAGAAGATGATCTTAGTGTTCCAGAAGGAATGTACGATCGAAGGAGTTCAGTAAGGTAACTCGGCGCTGTGTTGTTGAAAATTTTAAAAGTAAGCAGTAGTATTTTAAATTATATGTGGTATTTAATGGGTAGCCAGTGCAGTTCAGCTAGAACAGGGATAATGGAGGCAAACCTCCCAGTTCCAGCCAGAAGGTGTGCTGCCACGTTTTAAACAGTTTGCAGTCTATGAAGAAGGGCAGAATGAAGACCTAAAGAATGGGAATTGCAGTAATCCAGCCTAGAGGTCACAAAGGCATGAATAAGCTTTTTCCGGTCCTTATGCAGAGGACTTGGAAATGAGACGCAGTTGGTAGAAACTAGATCTAACAACAGCGGACACTTGTTTATCAAATTTGAAAGAGCTATCCAGCAACATGCCCAGATTGCTAAAGGTGTCAGAGAGGAAACTGACAAGGGAACCTAAGGCATCATGAAGTTGGCCACGAGGAATATTACTGTCAAACACCACGATTTCAGTTTTCTTATCATTTAAGAGAAGAGAGTTTCCTAAGAGCCACTCTTTGACCTCACACATGCACTCTTGAAAGCAGTGCAGAGACAGAGCAGGATCATCAGCTAGTTCAAAGTAGATCTGTATATCATCAGTATAACAGTGAAAAGCGATATTGTAGTTGTCAAAAACTGCACCTAGAGGGAGCATAAACAGTGACAAAATAATATGGCCCAGCACAGATCCTTGAGGCACACCACAGCAGACAGGTGCTGTGGAGGAAGAGCAGGTGCCCAGGTTGACCGAGAAGGACCTATTGGAGAGGTATGATTTACACCAATCAACAGCAACACCTCTAATGCCAACAGTATGCTCAAGCCTCGCTAGTATGATGATGTGATCTACCATGTCGAAGGCTGAGGATAAATCCAATAGAACTAGGACCGTAGAGTGCCCAGTATCAGCAATTAGAAGAAGATCGTTAAGGACTCTAAGCAACGCTGTTTCAGTGCTATGACGTGGTTTAAAGGAAGACTGGAATTTATGTCATTATGTAATGTCATTCGCATTCAAATACGCCTGGATTACACCTCTCAAGGATTTTAGACAGGAACGGGAGCTTAGAGATTGGTCTGTAATTTACATAATCATTATAATGAAGGTTCCTTTTTTAAGAACAGGCTGGACTATCATGTTTAAGTGTCAGTAGCGAAAGACCAGGGGTTTTGAAAACGATGTACGAGTCCACGCAGCTTACTGGCCAGTAGTTGGATGTGACCAGTCCCTTCTTGGGATCCTTGGGGCTCAGGACTGTCCGGCCGTCAGGTAGCCATTCTAGGTGTTTTTTGTACATTAGCAGCTGGTTGATTTGTGCTGCCAGAGTCTCATGGAGTGAAGTTACCTTCTTTAGGCAGTAGGCCGGAATTGTATCAACATCTGGTGTTGTTCAACTCTTCAGGTTTGAGACTCTGTCTTGGATGTGTGTCACTGTGATATTTACTGGACCCTATTCAGGGAGGTTGCTGTGGTCTGCTCTTAGCTCCACTAGCCACTGAGCATTGTTGGATAGTTTAGTGGAGAACCTCTGGTTTGTCTTTGCTTGGCAGTTTTTTAAAGCCTCAGGTATGGAGAGCTTGCTGTAGCTCTTAGACTTTTTCTCTATCTCTCACGCCCTTCTGCAGCTCCAATAGTTGGCTTCCTCAGTGGTGTCTTGATTTTAGCAGAATGAACCCTGTTTGAAGAGACAGAACTATGTACACAGTTCCAAAAACCTCCTCTAAGTTCCAATCCATTATGGTGGTAGTGAGCGGAGTATATCACAAAAATAATAGATCCTATTTATAATCCCTAGTAGTATGGAAAAAGGAGGTTAAATCTTGCTGTGAATGCCAAGGTCTTCCAATTCTCCACTCACCTGATGAAACCTGACAAAATAACAGCTTCCCTCCACCTCCTCTCTTCATTACTCACATCATCTTATGAGGTGTCTAATGTTGAGCTACACCCTGTTTTTCCCATTTTCTAATTTTTCTCATAGATTGTTGAAATTCAACAGTTCTAATCATTTCCTCACAGTGGTTGCATTTTCTCAGTCCTACATTTATTTGCTTCATCATGCTTATTTAATTTACATCTTGTTTTACTTCAACAGGCTTTATCATTAGTCAGTCACATATGCCAGAGTTCTGGCAAATGTGACTGATTTCAACCTGATCTCTTTTTAACTCTGCACTCCACTGAGCAGGTTAATCTATATTACTGTAGAAACAGTAATTTACTGTAATGATCATATGAAGCAAACAATCAAATTTTTTGCTTGGTGACAGACATGGCTTCATGGATTCAAAGCAATCACTATAAGGAATTACTGAACTCAGCAGGGCTGTTGTGTTCTCAGCCCCCTACTGTATGCCCTGCACACACAACTATTCACCAATCCACCTAACCAACATCATCGTCAAGTATGCTGATAACACCACTGTGGTTGAGCTCATCTCTGATGTAGATGAGACAGAGAATTTGTCCCGCTGATGCTCAGAAAACAACCTGAAACTGAGCGTCCTTAAAACAAAAGAACTGATAATGGACTTCTGGGAACCCATGTCTCCACCAATGTCACCTGGACCCACAACATAAACAACCTGGTGAAGAAGTCCCAACAGTGGCTGCACTTCCTCTTTGACTTGAAGAAGGCTGTACAGAGGGTAATTAACACTGCCCAAAAATCATTGACTTCCCTCTGCCATGCCTGGAAGCCATCACCAGATGTTCCTGTCTCAGGAAAACCAGAGCCATCACAGATAACCTGTTGCACTTTGCCCACCACCTGTTTGACCTGCTGCCCTCTAGTCAGTGCCTCAGGTCCCACACCTCCAGACTCACAGATTCTTCCCACTCTCCTGTCCACCCACACACCAATCTGTGGTCTGAGTAACCCCCATTACTCAGGACACTTACACATCAACTGTACTCAGACAAAGTCCTTGCAACTTGTTCTTCTGATGTGTGCCTTTTGTATTGTGTTCCTTCCTCTTGTTTTATATGTATTCCTCTAGTATTGTATGTATTCCACCTGCTTCCATATCTCTCTCATGTTTGTATATATATTTCTCATGTTTATTTTCTATTCTTGCTGTCTTACTAGTTATATTTTTACATGAACAGTTGATGTGGCACACCCACAATTTTGTTGTACATGATATTCTTTTCTTCTTCTCCTTCTTTTTCAGTGTTAGATAAAAAGCACGTACATGCAAAAAGCAAAAAGTGCTTGTATGTGTGGGTTTAATGAGGCACGTTGTAAAAAGCACAGACACACATTATCTCCTTCTTACTTTCAAGAAGCACACTTGAGATTTTCACAAAAAGTTCATCAAAGGTGTACAGATACAGTTACTAGTGATACAAATACAAATACTCACATAGCAGTCACAGCTAAATACATAGGTTAATGAGACTAACAAGTAAAATGGAAAAAAAATCTAAATTAATTTACATTATTTAATAATTACCTTTGTTTATTTATCCATTGCTCAGATCACTAAAACTGTTTTGAATGCCATTAAAATGCCACAGCTCAAAAATATCACTCCTATAGGTATAAATAGAAGTTTTAATGGTTTTTGAGCCTCTTTTTTCCATTATGAAACAGCAACAGAAGTTCCCATAAAAAGGCTGGAAGCGACATAAGTAACATTACTTTTACACCCCTTGGGACTCAGGTCTGAGGGTTTATACGCCACCTGAGACTTTTATAAGTTTTATAACTCACCAGCACGTGCTCATGGTATCTATGGGAGTTCTTAAAACTAGAAATGGCAATTTAATTGGCTGATAACGTTCAAAGTCCTTTGGGCAACAATAATGAAAATGTTTAATTTGTAATCATTATTTCTTTCATGGCTGATTAATCTGACAATTCATATAAAATTTTGTTACGTTAAGGTGCTTGGAAAACACATGAAGCAAAAACAAAGAGCTAAGGCTAAGATATAATTTTTTGTTTTTCAGTTTAATACAGTTCTGCATTATACAGTACCTATACTGCAGCTTCATTGTGTCTCTTTACAAGATTTTCCCTGTCTACATCCATGTCCATGCAAGTGGCATGTTCCATTCTGTAATACAGGCCCTTTTTAGTGTCAAATTTAAAACTGAAACATGTCAAATATTATCATGTAAAATAATATTAATAATAATGACATATGTCATAGTGATGTCATAGCAATTCTTTTTTCAGAAGTGTCTCTTAAGCTCGTAACATCCCTGCCAGAATTTATATATTTGATTTTCCTTCACAGTGCCACCAAAAATCACCAACCTGTCAAGAGATGTTGTGGTAAATGAAGGCTCTAACATCACCCTGATGTGCCAAGCGAGTGGTAAACCTGAACCTTCCCTCAGCTGGAAGTTCATCTCCTATTCAGGTAACTTGTTTATGCATAAAAAAATTAGATGCAGAGCAAATATTTTTTTATACTTAACGGTATCAATGTTTCTTAATAAAGTAAAAAAAAAAAAAAAAAGAAAAAAAAAAAAAAAAAAAAAAAAAAAAAAAATTGTCTAGTAAAAAAACATAAATAAAATTATTAAACTAATTTAAATATTAGACAAAAAGCAGCAGAGTAATTACAAAAAATAATTTTTTAATTGATTTAATTTATTAAGGTTGATTCAAGCCTACCCGTCCCTGTGAGAAAACATAATTGCTAAAACTGCATTTAAGCATAAGCAATATCGCAGTGGAGGAACTCGTCTTTCTGGAATTCTTGCAATTCGGTAACTCTGCATTTTTGAAACATCTGGCATGAACCTACATCGGACTTCAGTCCAGATGTTCACAAGGCCTCTTAAAACTGCCATTCTGTTTTTGCTTTTGTTTTTGTTAGCCATTCAGTAGTGGACTTGCTGCTGTGTTTAGGATCATTAGCGCTTGACTTTCAGGGCATAAACTGATGGTTGGATATTCTCCTTCTGGGGTTTGTGGTAGAGAGCAGGTGGTGAAGCAGCGAAGCAGCCCCAGAGTATCACGCTACCACCATGTTTGACTATTGGTATGTTATTTGTTTTATGAAATGATGTGATAGTTTGATGCCGGATGTAACGGGACTGAAGCCTTTGAAAAATGTAAACTTTCCTCATAAGTTTTAGGGATCATCAAGATGTTTTTGGGCAAATCTGAGATGAGCCTTTGCGTTCTCTGGTCAGCAGTGTTTTTCCTCCTTGGGACACTTTGATGGTTTCCATTTTTATAGAGTCCCTTTCTTACTGCTGAATCATGAACTTTGACCTTAACAGAAGCAAGTGAGGCATTGCTCTGGGGTCTTCTGTGACCTCCTGGATGAGTCACTGATGTGAGCATGGCAAGGTTCACCCCTGTTCCACGTTTTCTCAATTTATGGATAATGGTTCTCACTGTGGTTGTCTGGAGTCTCAAAGCCTTGAAAATAGTTTTGCAACCCTTTCCAGACCGGTATGAGTAACTTTGTATCTGATGTGTCGCTTTTTAAGATATTTCAACCTATTTCACTTTGCCAGAGAGGTTTTAAACCATGATTTCTTTTTTATTAAGCATACATTTCATAGTTTTATAAAAACTATGAAAGGGGGCAGATACTTTAACAAATCACTGTATTGTCAGGGATGATACAGTGTCAGGGATGATACATAGGTTATATGCTAACTTTAAAAATGCCCTTTGTGAGCAGTTCCTTCCTTCACCTGTGCTTCCTAAAATAAATTTTGTAACACCGTTATAAAAATCTTTTGGGAACTGCAGGTGAAAAAAACATAGACTATAGATACTTCTATTGTGAAAACACTTGATAGAGAGGCGAAGAGTCATAAGTATACGGTTTCGCAGTTGTCAAGTTTTCGCCGCACTTGGAGTTTTTATCGTATATTCAAGATGAGAAACATCTTCTACACTATCAAATAACAACTACAGGCAAAACAGAACAATGTTGGGTCATCCTGCTTGCTAAGAGCTCCAACAGGCCTTCGCAAAAATAGTGAGACCTCACCAAACAGAAGGGTCAACTCTAAAATAAAAACACACCACAGGCAGAACAAAGCATAATAGGGAAAAGAGCCATTAATACCACGCATTATCCAAATTCAGCACCCAGATACATGTGGCATGTTAACAACGGGCAGAAACAGGGTTTAAGATGGAAAATACCCATACGACTCTCGCTCAGTCTCACTTCAAAATATTATGTACAAGTCTAAAACGAGTTAGAGTCAGAGAGCTGGAGAGCCGGATGAGTCAAGAGCTCTCATTCAAAAGCATCAGTTCTACAACATGTGACGAGTGGGGTAGCACCTGCTAGCAACAAATACCTTTTTATGCCAGCGTTCTGCATCGGAGAGTATGCGAGGGTCCGCATGGGTCCAAGGGACCGAAAACTTGTAAAAAGAGGGTAAATGTGAGGCTCCAAGTGAACATCATGCCATCCAACGTGAGCCAGTTTGTTGTGCTCGTGTGGACTTGTCAGCATATGCACCGCGCTAGAGTGCACCTGCTATGCATGCTACCTCCAAGAGGACCGGAAAAAAGAACACCTACTCATCAGTGGTGCCTGCAGATTAATCTCACTTATAGATTGCATGTGTTGGTATAGGATGAGTGCATAAACACATGAAGCTCCCTTATCTTGTAGGCATACGCAGAAACACATATTACCTTCAACTGCATGTGTCTGATTTGTGTTCTATCACTGGCAATCAGGAAATGATTGCAGGGAGAGAATGGTGGGTAAGAAGCATGGCTGTTCAGCATTCCCAAACAGCCTTTGCTGTCAAGGGCACTTACACACTGCATAGGTAGATATGTTTATGTGTGCACAAGCGCACACATTCACAAACACAAATAAGCTGGCAAAAATAATATGTTTGTCAAACAGACTCAGTGCGGTATTTTAGTCGAGTTTTAAATCTGCTGTGAGGGATTTATCGGGTTTGTTCTCGAAATCTTTGTGTTTGTTTTCGTCTCTCTCTTCCTCCTAAATTCCAACATCTCTAAATCACAAAGATTTAAAAGTCCTACTAAATTCTCTCAGACCTCCGGGCTGCTGAAGCAGGTCATCTAATTACAAGTGCAGCTTTCCTCAAAATTCGCAATACGCTGAATTTTAGCAGCGACAAAAGACTTTCTTCGCCGCGTCTCATTTGTCACAGATTATCAAAGAAAGGCAGACCATCAATATTTAATTTGATGCCACTGCTGCCTCCAAAGCAGACGACAAACAAACAATATTTCTGCATTATTTTCAGCAAATTTGTGATGGAGGGGGTTTGGGTTTATTCATAAAAAAATACTCTCTGCCACCTTCAGCCGATCTTATCCAGGGGAAAGGAAATGATAGAGTAGAATGTCTTACTTAATGTGCAGTGGGACTCAAAATGGGATCCTTCTATTTGCACAATTCAAAAAAAACAAAAAAAAACATATTACAGATCCTTTGGAAACAGACCCTTTACTATTTTTTCTTGATAATACATTTTTTTTGTTCTTTTTCTTTTTCCTGTGAACATGTTCTGACCTATGCATACTGGGGTGTCATTACTCATTATTACAATTACTGAGTACTCATGGGTCAGACTACACTAGTCCTCAGGCTTGGTGTTTATTTTCGTGCCAACTATACCATTTCTTTTTGTTGCCCACCTGTAATGCTAGAAAATCTTTCCACAAACAGACAAACCTGTAAAACTGGCTTTTGCGATAGCTTCCACTACAGTAGGTCCAAATTTTCCCATCAAGACACACACAGACACACACAGACTCGTCGAGTAAAATCAATGCCAGCCACACCATCGCAGTTGGTAACTACATCATAATGTGTGGGCCTTGTGTGTTTTCTAAATTTGCCCCCTAGGTCTGTTCCCCAGGAAACCCTAGCAGCAGCAGCAGCAAAAGCGAAAAAAACAAAAAACAAAACCACAACCAAACAACAAAATGCTGCTATGCATATCCTCCAGGTCATTATCTTCGGGGATGACACTACTTTAATGGATCTGCTAACAGAGCCTGAATTTCTTATTTCCTCTGCTTCCTCGACAATTCCCAACTTGAAACGGATGAAAAGAAAGAAAAAAGAAAGAAAATCGAGGGAAAAAGCTGCCAAGATGTTTATGCCCGATACTAAAATCTTTTAAATTATTAAGAAAATTCTGTGGGAATAGATCTTAGCGGCAACTCTAATTTTAGGCACATTTCCACAACTTTAGTGATTACAGAGAGACACCATATGAGCATTATATGTATAAGAACAGGAGAGAACACCAAATTATATCCTCTTTATCTTACTTTACTGGCAAAGTGAACTAAGTTGGGAACTTAGCCATCGCAGTGATACACAGAATAACACATTGTGCGCGACTGCATTCACACAGGTCAAAGGGTTTGTTATTACTACAACAAAAACGGGCGAGTAAATAAATTATATGTACATGCTGCTATACGGCAAATGAAGTGTAAAGCAAAATGGCACTTCTTTGTCTCTCATCCAAAGAAAACCAAGCAAGCAAAACATCTGTGAAAAATCTGTGAAATTGACTTGTACTCATGTGTAACAATGGGTTTTATATTTATATGTAAATGAAGTGTTATTGCAATTACTATAGTATTTTAATAATATTTTTGAGGTGCTGCTGGTGGATTTTGAAAGAAAACATGTGAACATTTATTTTTCTCCGTGAGCTTTGCATTTTGCACGCAGAGGAAAACAAACATGCATTTAAAGTTTAAAGCGGGCTTACGAAAGACTCCAGATTGAAGGCTTGGAACAATTTGTGCTCTTTTGTTATTAACTCAAATGTGTCTCGTGGCAAAACAAGAGATTCCCATATAGTTTTTCCCCCTTGCACACCTGTATCTCCAGTTTAATCTTTGGTTTAAAATTGGTGTAAAAAACAAAGTAAAACACAAGCCTCCTCGCGATGCCCTTTCTTTGCACATGATCCTCGATGGCCAGTAAGAGCCTAAACATCACAGGACATTAATGGTCAGTCAGGCTTGGCCTCGGAGAAGATAAACGCCTGCCAGATTGGAATCTCTCACCCTGATGCACAAATGTGCACGCACACCAGGCTGAACCCTCCCATTCTCTGACCACACACTGGAAATGAGTGATGAGTCTCCAGTTAAGATCTGTGGGAGGCCTGGGATTGAACAGGACTGCATTTTGTCACGCTAACACCAGAGGGAACATTTGAAACAGGATGACACCTCATGAATATCAAATGGCACCCTGCGTTTTAGCGTGACACACTTCACACTTCCTGGAATTAATTATCGGCGGATAATGTGGCAGCGATGTGGTCGGCCACCGCTCCGAGTTTTCAAGGTGTTCTGAAAAACTTTTTGATGCTGGCAAAGTTGGACAAAGAGAGGAAGATTGTTTTAAATTTCAGAGTTAAAATAGATCCGCGGAACATCTGATCAAATGAGGCAAAAATAGCAAACGTGTGATCACAATTAGAAAGACTGGACTTCTTTGAAATGCAGCTACTTGAGGCAATACACTGATTTTTTAAAATCATATGTGGAAACTTTGAAAATATCCTGCCTAATCTTTAGACTCTGCACTGGCACACAGATGAGTAGATTAACTCCAACAACGGATGGTGCTAGACTTCCAGCATATTGGCTGAAAAGCATCCCTGGACTCCATTTCTCAGTTCTACTATCCACGTCTGTGTATTAGCCGAGTTCATTAAAATATAAGGCGTTAGAAGAGTGCAGAAGAGAGTCACACCCTGGCCACTTCATCACTGCGTGGCGAGAGGGAGAGGGCGAGGGATAGCATGTGTAAGTAAGTGTGTCTGTGTGGGTGTGTGTGTCTATGCATGCGTCCCAGCCTGCTTCAAAGGCAGTCTCTTGGACAAGATCAGTGCTGTGACCCTGTTCCAAGTTGGATGTAGGCTGGCAGGTTTCTGGAGTGGAGACGAGCCTTTAATCTGGGACAGATGAGAGGAGACAGTATAAACACACACAGAAAGAAACATAGGGAACGGGACAGATAGATACATAGTTGGAGAGAATGATGGGATGCTTTCAGAGAACCTGCAGGGTGAAGCAGGCGTCCAGCCAGTGGAGGGAAGATAGGCATCAAAAGATACTTTTGAAAGTAAACCCACAACCACCCCAACCCCCCCCCAAACAACTATTATAGTTTAGTGTGAAATGTGACTAAGGGTTTACACACACACACACACACACACAAGCAAGAGTGCCTTTGTGGCCATGGTTGCTGGCATGCAGTAAGAAGTCTGCAGTGAGGGACCAGACATAACTGGTCAAGATACAGATGGAAGCAGAGGGCAGGTGGTTTCATATGTTCAGAGTATAAATAAGAGGGGAAAAATGCAGAGATGAGAATGAAAGCACGTCATGAATAAGAGAAGAAGAAGAAAAGATGATTTTGAACCGTTATGAGGGGAAGAGAAGGCAAGTGGTGCAAAGCGGTACTTTGTGCATGTGTGCATATGCACGCTCGTGCACGTGTGTGCACGTGTATGCTTGTGTGTTATGACAGAATATAAATAGAGATAAATGTAGAAGCAACAACAAGCCTCCTTTACCGCAGCAATCGTGCGTCACAGAGGAGTCTGCGCATGTGTTAGGAATGTACTTTACACGCATGCTGTGCGCATGTATAATGAGCAATAAGCACCTATCACGCGCTATCTATGTTAACAAAGGAAAGTAAGAATCCATCACGCAGACACACATTTAAAAGCAACCATCGTTTGAGGTGACAAGTGAGAGGGAGAGAATGTGCAAACTTGATGGTATAAATAGTGATGTAATGTTGGAAGAGTTTGGTTTTTTGTGGCCCTGCTTAGGATTCTGTTGCACTCACGTCTTTGCTTCTATTTGCCTGTGATGTTTACATTTCTGCTTTGCTTCGCCAAGTGGACAGGTGTGTGCTGCCAAAAAGTTTCACTGAATATATATTTACAAATGGTTTGTGCAAAGTGTACACACCGATGCTAATGGGTAACAAGCCCACAGCTGGGCATACCAAATGATTTCCAGTGGACGGTGGGAGAGCAAGAGACTAAATATAGTCTCTAATTTTGGAAAATAACGGCGCATTAAGTACAGGAACAGAAGTCGTGAAGTTAACTCGGCTAAGTGTAAAGGCAAGCGACAGCTGTCGGAGTGCTATAGATATGAAAAAAAAAAAATCTCTCTAACACCTCTGCAGCTCCGAAAAACACACGAGGTTTGTTGTCTGCTGCCTCCTTTTTAGAGAAACGTGTTTTCGTTGATGGATGAACTTTTTTAAACTTGAATTTTGTCTTCTTTAATTTTTACTTTTAGATGTTATTCACATCTCAATATGTAAGAAATACAAATTCCCACAACACCGGCAACAAAGACCTGCGATCTTTAAAATACAAAGAAGACAAAGAAACCCTGATCCATTAATCAGTGCTGCATCAATCTGATACTCTCATGAACTTACAAACCATGAATAATATATAATTACGCACATACATACACAACTCCTCTAATGAATATTTACTCTATGTGAGTTCTTTCGTTAAACTCCGGTTGACTTTTACATTTGCAGATAATATCTTTTCCCCGCTGTTGTGGTGTAGAAGTCTGTGTGGATTTCAGTTGTTTTAATTGGAAGATTTATTTTAAACACAGTTGATTAAAACAGAATAATACAATTGTGGAGATACTGTATTGTATCAGGTGTATCATATAATGAAATACAAATAAGTTGTGGTTTGGATGTCTGATTTTTTTATATTTTAATCCTGCATTTTATCTTGCATATTAAGAGCTTTATGTAATGAATTAAAGACATTTTTCATCCATCCATCCTCTTTCTTATGCTTATCCAATTTCAGATCTGCAGTTGGGTTGTAACCTATCCATGCTGTAACAGGACGGGAAGCACTATGGTGCTAATTTTACTACAACACATGCTTAAATTTTGTCTTTCATATATAATCCTTAAATTTCGGTCCCCAAAAACAAATTCTAGATTGAAAAAACGTATCAACAAAATGATTTCTGTTGATACTTTGCCTGCTAATTCAAGTTGCTGATTCGAATACATTTTCCTCTGATTTGTTCTGCTGTATGAATGAATGTAAATTAAAAGCACAAGTTCTTCATAAAAAAATGCCATTATCCAGACCTAATTGGTTTTTCAAACATCTAAGCAATTAATTTGTTTCTATTAATTAAACTAACAGTTTTTCTGTCCTTTTATGTGGCTGAGCTTAATAAAAAGTAGAAACTGAAGAACTATCAACAGATTGTTCAATAAAAGAAATACTTACTCATCAGAAAAAAAACCTTCAATTTTCTTTATTACTACAAAATTTGTTACTATTAAATTGTCAGAATGGACGTATGTGAGAAACACATTTTTGAATATTGTACACCTACATTTCACACTCTTCTAAGCTGCTTGATTAGCAACATAAAGTAATTAAAAAAACCAACATACCACATCTCCTTTCAGAACTCTCCTTTTAATTTCACAATTTTTCCTCTAATGATAGAATACAAATGTAACTTTTTCTGAAGATTTGATTCTCTGGTGAATCAGTATGATAGAATCAGAAGCAAACAAAATCCCATTTCTTCTTCAACTTTAATTTCAACCTCTTTTTTTGATGACTACTGTTCAGCTGCTCATTTCCATCCCCTGCTTTCTCGTGTATTTTTCTCTCCAGCCTTCAGAGAAGTTTTTGATTTAAGTGTCAACTTGCAACTCTTAAAATCGCCCATTATCTTAACTACCTCACAATTTCAATCTTAGACTTACCTTGACTGTTTCTCAACAGTCTCAGGTTGATCAAATCTTAATTACAACAGAGTTTAGAAAAAGCTTTTTTGGAGCTAGTTTTAACGAATGCAAAGTCCTAGCTTGATCGTCCCTTATTAAGCCAATAAAAACCCCCTCATAAAGACAGAAAACTGGGACGTCAGGTTATAAATTTTTGGCCTTAGCTTTATGCTGTGATTGAGAGGGAGTGGTTACATGTAAAGTGCGTTACACAGAAACTTTGCTCATTACCAAGGAAGGAAATAAATGAGTATAATAAAGATATAAAGTGTTGTGCACCCTCTGTATACTGTAAGTGTATAATGATTAATAGGACGTTTCATTCAACCAAAGGCTATTTCGACTCCTTCATAAAAGAGTCATTTTTCAGAAGCACCCAGGAACAAGGAAATGTCTATTTAGGAAGGACCAGATGCAATAACAGTAAACTAATGTGATGGTTGCCTCAGTCACTTCAGCATCTGAGCTCTTTTCTTTCACACTGAACTCCATCAGTTTTCCCTCCATGCTTCACTCTTTGCACAGTAACTGTCCGTCTCTACTCCGTGGGTTCGTCTTTTTCCCCTCCTTCGTTTTTGTGAAGATGTTTTTAGTCACGTTTAAAGTAATAAATATAGATTTTACCAAGTCTTTTTGAATATTATTTAAAACATTAAATTCTGCCCCCCCCCCCCAACTCCCTCCCCCATGAACAGATGACATTATGAAGATCATTTAAAGGGAAGTGTTTAATACAAGGGTCACCAATCAGCCATGCAAGATACTCACAGGCACACACACAAAACAGACTTGTAGATCTTTAAGTGCTTTTAAAACTTCTATTTAAAGCATAAGCTACTGAGAATGTTGTTCCAGAGATTAATTGGGGCTGTGCTGTTTCATATTTAAAAGCTTCCCACGGCTAAATCAGATGCTCGGGCCTTTGAATCATGAAACAACCGCAGGAATTCCAGTGCATTTTGCAACAAAAGTCATAGCTGACTGCTATTGTTTGCTAAATTGTCGTGCACATAAAACATTTTTTTCAGCTTGGCAGTTTTAAATATTCAGTAAAAAGATGGAGCAGCCACAGAGGAGTTGCAGTAGACAGGCTCTTACTGTAGTTTGCACGAATCAGCTTACATAAGACATCAGCACGGGTGAATAACTTTTTTTTTATTTTTGCGATTTCCTCAGACTGATAAACACTCAAGATAACCACACATGACAAACTCACGTCCTAATGTTAACCAGTTGTCTGCCTGTTTTGTAAAAACAGCCAGTAAGTCACGTTTCATTTGATACTTAAACCCAGGAATGGGTTTTATCCCTTATCTAACCAAGCCGGTGACCAAAGGTTATCTCGGTTTTGACATTAGCACCACAAGCATAACGTCTTTACTACAAACATATTATAACCACAACACAAAAAACTGCCCTAGAATTTAGCGACGGTGCATTTATACATCTAATCATCTTTTATAGCTACGGACCCTCTATTGAGTCTGAAAGCAAATTTGGTTGAGAAAACTAGGGCAACTCAAAACTCCCGTCGAATTTCTGTCATATATATTCATTCAATTCCCAGATGCCAAACTTTCATCAGATTGGATGTCTACTTATGTTTCCTTCTAACTCAATAACAATGATGTTATCTAATCCACCCCCCCCCCAAAAAAAAATAATGTAAATCCATTAAAATTGCATTACCAGCATAGCAGCTGACAAATACAAATAAATAAAACTTGTTTAAAAATCTTTTAAAAAAAAACAGGTAATAAGAAGAATTATGTAACAAGCCAATATTGACTTCAAGATGGACTAACCAATGGGTTTTGATGTCAACAGGAAGGAAACTGTGCATGTAATGTGGTAACGATGTGGAAGTAAGCAACCATAAACATACTGCTAACACAACAACTACCATAGCTGTGTTTTCTGCTTGTTCCAGTGGCCCACTTATTCAGAATCATGTCTGGACCAAGATCACAGGAACAGCACAAGGCTGTGAGGCTTTCTCGGCACAGTGGACAGAGTTCACGGTTTCTCTTGCGTGTCCAGACTTTCTCCTCACGTCCTCCTACATTGTTTTTTTTTACCCCGGAAAACAAAAGTGCCATTTACATTGAGCACAAATTGTATTATGAATAATCGCCATCGGAAACTGAATCAGAAACCGAAGAAGGGTTTAAATACATCTCTGCTGTCACACTATTTTTCAGATCATCTATGAAACACACACACACACACACACACATATACAATCCACACAGCAGATATGGTTTCAGTCAATCTGTCACTGCAACCTGGCAACACACAACATATGTCTCAAGGGCCGAGTGTGCAGCTGCTCTTTGAGCAAGCAGGCAGGCCGGTTTAATGGTGAATGAATTAGCTGGCCAACTTCACTCTAGACAAAATGTCAAAAACAAAACTGTACCTGTGAGATTAAAGAGAAGTGCGCTAAACCAGGTGATTCAGACTCAATTTAAACAATTCATGAGCCGCATACAGCTTTATTTGATCTTAAGTGGACTGCAGCAGTAAAATAAATGCACGAGTAAATAATACAATAAATAAAAATCAAACACCTCCAAATCTTTCTTCTGGCGGTAATTTTAAGTATGTAAAATTACAAAGTGCTGGATTAAAGCATCTGATTACCTTGACTTTGTGTCAAACTGGAAAAACATGACACGTGCTGTTAAATCACAGAAAATGTCCTTTTTTTGCTTGTTTGTTAAACTGTGGACCCAGTTACATAAAATAGTAATCTATTACAACAATAACTTCATAAAAGATGTAATTATCTTTTTATCTCATGGTTTCCTAATGCTTATTTATGTGTAGTGTGGCAACCCATGTGTGGAGACTGTTATGAATCCGATCTCTGGTTCATATGAAATTTACATTTAGGATTCTCATAATGTCATTTTGCATTTTGCAAAGCAAAGCGGTGGGTTGGACCCTTTATCGAGCCCGTTTGACACCGCTGAGTTAAACACTAATACCTGCTATAAACAGAACAGTGAGCAGAACGTAAATTCAGCAACACTGGTTTTAAAAAAAAGGACACGCTAAAGTCTTAAAGTGCAGCGCTTCTGATAAATTGATGTTGTTGGTCATAATACTGCTAACAATATATTAATAATGATAATAATAATAAAGTTCCAATTTTTTCAACACATCCAAAGAGCTACAAACACAAAACAGCTGACGTTGCATTATTCGAATCTGGATGTATTAAATAAAAAAAATGGGGGGGAAAAGAGCTAAAGCACTGAAGCAGTAAATTATGTGCCAGTTGTGCAGAGAAGCACAGAAAGCCAACAGACTCAACCAAAAGGACTCCAATACAAATGCTATGAAAAATAAGACAAAAAAAACGGCACCTGAGACATTTAAGGAATATATAAAACCAAAAGCTCCTGGACATATAGAAGCTAAGAAGATTAGCAGAGATACAACAACTTCATTTTAATTTATGTTTGCTTGCAAGAAGGAAACGTAACCAAAAAGTCCCCCTTCACTGAGGACTTAGAGGATCTTGCTTCTATGAGATGACAAATGAAAAACACAACGAAAACATGCAAGAAAGTTGGCAACAATTTTAGCACACGAGCGAGTAATGGCTGAGTCATTGGTGCTGATCAAACCCAAATCCCATTAATGCCTCTTGGCATTTTCTGCCAAAAATAAGAATGTTCTTTAATATTCCTGTTCTGCCGGGTAGAAAACAAATTGAGATTCCTGGAAATGGAAAGAGAAAGGAGGAGGAAGGAGGAAGAGAGGGGAGAGAGAGTGAGAGAGAGGAGCAGCCTGCCACTCATCATCCAAGGGCCAGCGAGCATGGTTGAAGTCTGCGAGGCATAGGTCACCAGATCCATGTTTAATGTGTGTGTGTGTCTGTGTGTGCATGTGTGAGGCGTGTGTGCTTGAAAAATGTGCACATGTAAGATGTGTGTGTGTGTGTGTGTGTGTGCTACTCCCACCATTGTGGCTCATCTCTGAGCATCACTGCAGGGGCTGAGGATGTGTCACATCAACCACAGGCCAGTGAGCAAGTCTAGGAAACTGGGCTCGCTTACTGTGTGTCTACGTTTGCGAGTGCGTGTCTCTACATGTGTGTGCGTGTCTATATATCCGTACATAGGTAGGTAGGTCGTTGACAAAATGGTCGATGGGAGGTCCAAGACTCGAAGTGTCCAAACACTAATTATTAATGACACGATATGTGTGCTGCGCGGGTAGCTCTGTGTGCAGCTGCTGCGTATGTAATATAAAACATAACATGTGGTGAAGTGTGTTAACTGTGACAGACAGTAGCTGTCATCAACTCCTCCACAACGACAGCATCGCCATCTCGGGCCAATAAACATCCTCATTAATCTCAAATTTTACACGGGTGTTATGTCGCCTGGCACGTGCAGAAGATGGGCACATGATCACGATGATTGTCTTCTTTTTTTTTTGAAAACTGTGTGATCCTACAACTCCTCCATGCACATGTCTTTCTAGGCTGAGTTGCAAATACATAGAACCCCCCCCCCCCAATCCCTTAAACATGACCCCATGAAGCCTAACATGTAATGCATCAGTGTTCTGCCTTGTGCTAATTTTAGCTTTTCAGACAAAGTCATTTTAAAAACATGTTGTGTCTGAGGTCTTTAACTCTTTGCGCTCTGGTACAGGCTCTACACCGGTTTGTTGTGTTGCATAAACGGCATTAATATACTCACATCAGGTCATGCCGTGCACTATTTTTTTTTTCCGGTTACATGACGCCTATTATTAATGGTCCTCAAAAGAAAACATTTTTACAGTTTTTTCATCATGCCTAAAGAAAACAAACAGAAAAAAAAATCTCCCAGTGTTGGGGTGAAAGTAGAGTCTAAGAACAGCTGAGGAGAGCAGCCTCCGAGGAGGAGAGGACGTTTTTATGAACAATTTTAGTGGATAAAGGTGTATAATTTTCTGCTTTGATCAACTGTGATCAGTTAAAAACAAAAATACTTAAAACTTGAAAATTATTTTAAGGGTGTCCTGAAAACCTTTTTTTTTTTCCTCTCTTCATGCTCTTTGAGTGTTTAAGTACTGAAAGTATTGCTTACTCTGTTTAAATCATGACTAGGCAGCCTTAAAGCTCTTAATTGCTCTGAGCAGAATCTATTTTCAATTATTTATTCAGTTCTGCGGCTGATCTAATCTAATCCTTGCTAATCTTGGCTAAAGCCATGTCAGCAGCATGTCGAATGTGGCGAGATCTGTGTGTGCGTGTGAGAGTGTGCACCGTGTGCGTGTGTGATATGTAGTAGTTAATGTAGAGTACATCAGTAGGCTACTGCTGCCTTCTAGAGAGCAACATGTATATGGGTGTTTGTGCATGTGTACGTAGTTTATGACTGCAGCCCGTGCCCACACACATTGATGGATGAATGTGAGCCTGCCTTTTGTGTCACACCTCCAAAGCAGGCCTATAAATAATAAATGACTGTCCATGCAGCGGAGACATGGCAGTGTGAGCGAGATAGAAAAATAGAGTGGCCTTGTTAATACACCTCCACCCAGCCTGCCAGTCAGCCAGCTAACCAGGCTGCTCAGGGGACAGATAATGGCTAGCTGTGCCAACGGCTAATGCTGCTGTATTATGATGAAGCCCAATCATATACTGGAACACCTGAAAGAGCAACAGCTTTATAAGTATCTGTTACGCGTAGATAGGTTGGAATAATAAAAAGGTGGGCAGGATTGTGTCATTCAGAACCACCGGTGACTTTTACTCCATCTTTTTAATTTACAGGGTTATGTGCGGCACATCGGAAACCGAAAGCTATCTTATGTAATGAGAGCAATTTGTACTTAATGTTTATTGGATCCATAAGTAGTATCCTGTGCTAATTTTCCATTCAATAGTCTGGATGAAAACAACGCTGGTAAAGGACAAGGGAAATAAATGGAGGGGCAAAGGCAAACACGATTGCATTTTCTGTTCGATAAGGCTGCTCCTGAAATCATTCACGACACCGATGCTGTGTAATTAATGCAACATCAAGAACACGTTTCAAAACGAACGCACCAGAGATGAAGAAACAAAAACAAGACAAAAAAAGACGAGCGACCTTAGCTCCTCAACGCAAAATTTGTATCTTGTGAAATCAGTGGCAGAAATTGCAATTCTGCAGTATCTAGTGGAGGGAAATGAACGTAATTGATGCTGCATAAGTCGTGCACTGGCTTGATTGTGGAAAATATCAGGTGTGGGCAAAAAAAAAAAGTACAGCCGCAATAAAAATGCTCAAAAAGAAAAAGAAGAAGACTATAAAATTATACAAAATATCATTACAAATAGAGAAAAGTGAGAAAAAAACACTCTTATTGATGAATGAAACTATGATTTTTTATGGCAACCTTATTACGTTAAATTTTTTCTTCTAACAAAATAGAAAATTGAAAAAATTGAAAACTATGCTTTGTCAAACTCCATATGACAACATTTCTGTGTAAAATGAGTCTTACCTTCTGTTGTATACTAAACATGTCAGCATTGCTAAGTAAAAATGTAAGTTACAGAACAACACATTTTTCAATAACTTACAATAAAAAGTAAATATTTCTCAACTATAACCCACGGATACAGTTTATGTTAGCGAGAGGGAGGTAAAAATGATTCAGTTATAATTTCCAATAAGTTACATTGAAATTTTTTCTGCTGTTTTCATAATTGAGTTTTTTACAGCTGGCATTGAAAGTAAATTAATTTACTATGTCATCATCTGGATAATGCTAGGTTCACATCTATACATAGAATGCAACATAGAATAAAAAAAACTTTGCTGAGGTTAAAACAAGCTGTCACACTGGTGGGAAAAAAGACATTTTTTAATACAGCTTCTGTGCTTAATATATGCTGCTGTACTTGCTTTTGCTTCTTCTTTTGTAGAATTAATACCCTGCTGCCAGTCACGGTTAAAGGGCTTGTCATGGTTGTACATAATCACTCTGTCCCTGGCTCCATTCTGAAAAGGGGGCCTTTGAATACGTTGTTGAATGTCACCCCTCTCTGTACGGCACTGGTAAGAGATCGTGAAACACTAAAGTGATTTTTCTAAAAAGGCCACGATCTATCAGAGTTCACATAAAAGAATTTTTTTTTTTCTTTTACAGATTTCAAAACAATTGCAACAATTTATTGGAAGCACCTGTGAACGCTGATACACAAAGCTTTGAACACAGCTAGTGAGGTTAGCACTGTGTTAAACTCTTTCTACCTTGAAAGCCGCTTATTTGTCAAACCAGGTTTTGTTGAATAAGGCCTGAACAATCACACCTGTCATACTTCAATCATCCGAACGTTTCAGCATAAACAGACAGTTTTCACAAAGCTCTCTTCCAAAACCCCAGATTTCCCATGGCTGCCATGTGACGCCAAAGCTGAGTTGACACTGATTCACTTGAATATCTCCTCCATGCAAAATATTACATTCCCAAAGTGTGGAGCAAGCTGTCAGAACTATCTCTACCAGCGGGGAAAAAATAAAAAAAAAATCTGCAAGAGTTCAAAGATTGTAATAAGTAGGCTTTCAGATGCAGAAACAAGTCTGAAAAGCAGCGGCAGGAAAAAAAAAAAGAAAGCGAAAAAAGCGAAAGTGAAACCCAGTGACGCGCATCATTTGGCATGATGACAGCTCCTTAGTAAAGGGAATTGGCACCGCTGTTTTTAGTGGGTTCCCCGCCGAATATTATTGCCTCTGATTCATCTCAGTCGTTGTTGTTCTCAGTCACTTTGAGCCAAGTAATTGTCAAAGCTGAGCACCTTTCAGCCTGCAGAGAAGGTCATACCACTCTGTCAGTAAACAGCAGAGTACTTTGAATAACTAATGCCCCCTTTTCTCAATATAAAGGCGACGCAACAAAAAGTAGGTGGCGGCGATAACTAAAACCGAGACCATTTCAAATGTAGAAGGAAATTATTCAATTCAGTGCAACTGTGGGGAACAGAAACAATCTACATCAGATTTTGAGAGGTCTTAAGATGCTAATTTAGAAGGATTTGGATATGTGGGAACGCCACTCGATCAAAACAGAGCGCTCTAACCAGCCAAAGTACAGAAGGAGAAGAAAAAAAAAAAAAGCTAAACAAAGAAGATGCTGGATTTCTTACAGACTAGTGGGCAGAAAACTCCAAAGTTACTGACTCACAAAGTATAAGCCAAACTGTGAAGAGCATTATGTTTTGAGGCCCTGTGATCTCATCTTAAACTAATGCCCGACAGAGCAAAGCTCAAAAGGGGGTCGGCGCACCGCCTGTGCATCGCTCAGTTCTACATAAAAAGAAGAGCTTCCGGAGAGAAGCTATGAAAGCAATTCATCTTCATAAAAAAAGTAATTGATAGTGATGTATGGTGTGTCTGAGCAAGGGCCAGAAATGTGCTTCATATTTCATACTTTGTTGTTTGTTTACAGCTCCAGAGATGTTCAGAGATATTCGGAACATATAAATACAAAGCGAGGCTATTTCAGGTAAGTAGGCCAGCACAAACAGACTTGTGATGTTTTGAAATTTTCGATTAGAATGCCATAATTATTGACTGACGTCTCCTATGTCGACTCCTGAGGCAGCACTGCTGTGAATGAAATGCACAAGTGAAACAAAAGCATGCGCAACCGATGGTGTGCAGCGGTCACTACCGGCCCCAGTGGTTCTGCTACTCATGTAGTCCTGCTCCTATTTTGTGGCTCATTTGCTGGCATATTGCAGCTCTGCAAAATCACCAACTAATCCAGCTCGGGAAGCAGGCCCACCGGCCGGTTCCCCTTCCAAACGAGAGCAGCAATGCCGGCCTGTGAATAGACGCGGCTTTTGTCAACCTATAAATCACAGTGACATACATAATATATAAAGGTAAAAAAGACAATCTCACTTCCCCTACTGAAATATGAGCATGGCTCTAAACATGACATACACACAAGTATGCACACACACAGATACACGCAAACACACACAAGCTTTACTGCTGACACAGGCAGAAATAAGAGGGGCTCGTATTTTCTTGTGCACATCGAAGGCATTGTGGGATATGCTAGCAATTAATGGCTGGGGGTATAACACGTGACATGATCTGGCCAGAGTTTGGCCAAGCAAAAGAAATAGATGAAGTGCTTGACCTTAGGCTGTCGTTTTGAAAAGCTAAGCAGAACGAGCAGCGCACGAGTCTTTAAAGGGGAGAAGGGTCAGTGCCAAGTCACTTTTTGTGCTTATTCGTGGCTCAACGGGAAGATCCGGCAGCCCACGTCCCACAGCTTAAGTCAAAGAACAAGACAGAGGGAGACAGATGTTTTCCCGTGAGATGCAAGGGTACTTTATACCGAGATGAGAAATTCACTCAGCGTTTTCTAGCGATTCAAATACAACAAGCTTCTTTTTTTTTCTTGCTTATCAGCAGGCGTGTTCTGAGCTGCTGTACTCCAAAGTCAATTATTTAAATCAGCTGGTCTTTAGTAAAAAAAAGAAAAGAAAAAAAAAAGAACTGAAGACCCCAGCCTCTTTTGATTTATCCTTGTATCAGAGCCCTCCATGGGTCATTTATCAGCTAAATGGCTTTTTGAATCCATACTCTAAAGTTCATTACAGCGATTAAAGATTTATTCAGTCATAGTTATAGATAATTCATCTGAGGCCTATTAAAATGCCTTTTTGTCGCTGCACCATGAGGTCGTTTTTAAAGGGAATGGCAGATGCAACCAAGTATTAGATACGGCCTGCCCGGGCGTTTTTCAATCTCCTCCAGTGGACAAAGGTTTCAAACCACAGCGGGGGCTCCCAATTTGACACATGGCTCTCAGTGAAGATGAAAGGTTCGGCATTTCTTGAACTTTCCAGCACCAAACTTTTCTCGAGCGTTTGAGTCCTCATGAAGAGGAGCTCTTCATCGGCTATGCTTTTTATTGTCAGAGCAAATGAAGCCGCGGGACAAAGATAGAAAAGCACATCAACATAGTCGCATATGATTTTGCATGTAGCCCGTAACACATGAAAAGAAATGCTGAAATAGGCTTTTTAAATGAAAGTGAAACTTACACACCGATAACACTTTAGTGTTCACCCAGCTGATGAGCTAGATGAGCGAAATGACTCTTAGCAACACCGAGATTAAGAAAACAGTGATTAAGTTGTTCACATCATTTACTAACATGACATCTAAATACATTGCCTTATAGACAACTCAATCACATGTAAACAGTGCTTTAATTGGTCTGTGCCAGTGCTCTCGCCAATTAATTGTTAACAAGATTCTTTTTTGTTTGTTTGGGGCGGGTGGCGAATAAATTATTCTGATGTATTTCCATCACACCAGAATGGAAGTAATCGTTTTGGGATGATCTGTCCAGCCTTTGCTTTTTATTAGAAGACCAACCGACCAAAGCTGGATGCAAACAAGGATTTTGGAGTCCAGTCCAAAGGCAGCTATTTGAGAGATTTGTGAAAATGTGCACGGAAAAAACGTAAATATCAGAGGTCCCCACATGATCCACTGCAATATCCCTGTAGGTGTTCCCGGTTGGTAGGAATCTAGAATCATCATGAAGGTTTATCTTTCTATCTCCCCAGATCTGGTTAAAATATGTTTAGTACAAAAAACAAACAAACAAACAGAAGAAGATTTTTTTTAAGAACTTGCAAACAGAATTTTCTCAGTTAGCATGTGTTTAGTGTCTGTTGTGTTTAACTGTTTTGTGTTTCTTAAGTGTTTTAAGTGTTTAACCTAATGCCGACCTATGAATCATTCAAGGTACTTAACTCAAGGGATGAACCAGTGTTGTGTGTACACATAACAAGCTTACAAAAGAACCAATGTACAATTTTAACTTTAAGCACTTTGCTAGTAGCAGCTCGCTATATAAACAAATCATATGTTTATATATCTAATTTCTTTTTACCAACAATATCAGACATTAGCATAAATAATATTTTTGCACAAGTAGGTTGATTTAGAAAAGAGGAAAACTTGGAATATCTGGGCATGGTGTGCAGATATTGAGGAAAAGTAAAGGGCAAAATGCAGATGAACAGTATCTGAAAGTCATGTCCTTAAGAAATAGAAAAGATACAGCAAAGACCCGATGCGAGACCCAAGAGATGTATCTAACCCTTCTGTTGAGCCATGCTTTGTTCACTGAAACCTCATCAGAAATAGTGTCAGTGGAAAGGTGGCTGAGAAGCCATTTTTAAGGACAGGAAACAAAAAATAGGATGAAGTACTGACTTTTAGGTTCATTGGATCTGTAAAAACTCTGTTTTCATCTTAAAGATAATATATTTCCATGTATGTTTGTCCATGCTTCAATACATTTCTACAACTTTTTCCCATTTTTATAGTAAAATATAAAGAAATGAGGGGAGACTGCAGCCTTTTCTGCAGTACCTCAAATAGTAAACATGTCTTGTAAGATCCATCACCAACTTTTTTTGATAATTCATTCTTTGCCTTGAGAGGTAGAAACACCCAAGCAGTAATGTTCACAAATATACATGTTTGATTTTCAGTTACCATCCTTAATGTTTTCTTAGACCAAATTCTACTAGTTCATTCTTACAGTGAGTATTATTACAGTGAAATGACACTGACTTTTTCACCTAGAAGCTTTGTTTTGGTTTTGCACAAACATGGTCATGATTCCGGTTCCACATGGCCTACTGTGGAAAAATTTTCTTCGCTGTGCTGGTTTTATTTTGGCTCCTCTGATCACATCCGTCTCTTTAGACCAATAAAAGCATCTGTTTGGGGCTGTTTCCTGTCGCTGAACCGATTACATTCTCCCTTCTAACCAAGCCCAGTTTGCTTGGAGGAGATGTGAGCTCTGCTTTTCCAGCAGTCTCTGTGTGGTTATTTGTTTCAAATGGCACTGGTCTCTCATTCCCAAATGAAACAAATTAAAGGAATAAACCCTCCAGAGTTCAAATAAACCTCTCTAAACATGCTCGTATGAAATCGCCCATAGACGAGCATTCTCTTTCTCTCACTATGCTTTCTAAAGTCCTCTGACATGGCCAGGACTACTTCAGCCACCAGGGAGAATTAATAAGCCTTGAATTCCATTCTTTCCAGGCTTCATGCAGCGCTTATTCTGCTGCATAGGAGGGCCAGGCTTCATGCACTGAAAATAGGAAGAGGAAAGAAAAGGGGCTGATGGTGGAGGCGACAAAGAGAATACAGGAAGGAAGGGACCTCCAATAAAGTTTATAATCCAGTTCATAATTCAGTGAGTTCTTAATATACCCTGAAAAAAAATCTCTCCAAAGTAGCTCTGACTGCCACATAACGACATAACAACTGCGATTTCCTTGTATGCTACAGCGAATGGGTGTGATTTAGCCCCTCAGTGCCTCAGAAAAAAGTATCTCTGATATCTGACCTTTGGTGATGGTAATTTCAGCTGGAACTGAGGTCTGAGGCAATATCTCCACTGACCACGCTCTTAGTATGCAGGTTTTCTCCACTTTGGAATATCTCACAGACCTTTACTAACCTTTCGTTTTTCAGCAGGGTCGAGACAGGTGTACGGAGTGGATAAAACGGACCTGAGTATATGTGTGTGCGTTTATGAAAGAGCGCTTTGGCTAGGAAGCAAAGACAAAGGATGAAGTAGTATTAAGAGATAAATGCTGTACAGGATTAGTCAAGAGACAAAGATATTCATTGTTCAGTAGTTACTGAAAATTATGCCAGAGAACTAGGAAACGGTAGAAAAATGACTACTAAAAACTACTGTTTACCAAGCATTATTTCAACATTTCCAAACCATAAAAATAAATATGATTAAATATCACCATGCAGTTTCTAGTCAGTCCATAGTCAAAGAAACACTGCATACATTAGGATTTTCATATTTTTTATATGAGCATGTCTCGAACTGTGTAAATACACTCGCTGCACTAACGTCCTGTGAGACGCAATGGTTGCAAATATGAGCATTTCTACTGTGTATGCATGTGCTTCTCTGTGTGTGCTCATTCATTGGGGGTTGGTGGTGGTGGTGGTGGTGGTGGTGGGGGGGGGGGGGGGGGGGGGGGAGGGCCCAG
>VUQR01036440.1:44013-69998 GCA_015108515.1 Hemichromis elongatus
GGACAAGCACTCTTATCAAATGCTCTCTTTACAGATTTTAAAAAATAAGCAGACATTTAATAGTAAAGTCTTGATTAAAAAAGCCACTCAAGGTGAACTTAGTACTTGGTCCGCAGATAATATTGGAGGATGGGAAACAAAGTGAAGTTTTTTTGGGAAACTTTTATTTCAACTGGGTTAATGGGTCAGAGTGAGTCAAAAGATTCTATAACCCTCCAGCAAAATATCAAATTATTTTTTAAAGGAACGCTATTTGGTGCTGAAACAATTACTGTTAAAAAAAGGCTTTTGATCATTCATTGCTTCAGTGTCTGCAAAAGATGATTTTTACTGGTTTCATTTTAGATTCAGTCTCACAGGCATAGAGACTGGTCAGAAATCTCCTGGCAGCCACAAATTACCGGAGATGAATGTATGTTTCTCAACTGGTTGCTGGTTTTAACAAGATGAAACTGGATTTCCAGATGTTCCATCCATCCACTCCATGCATCCATCATCTGACATTTATCCCACTCAGGATCTCGGTTGGGCTGAAGCCTACCCCAAATGTGATGTGGTAGAGGCATGGTGCATCCTAAATAGATTACCAGTCCATCATAGGCCTAACAACTAGAGACAATCATTCCCACTTGCATTTCGGCTGACGTCAATTTTTTATGATTTCTATATTTTTTGCACTATGGGAGAAAGTTACCTGCCGCACCAGCAATTGCAGCAATTTGCAGTTGCTTTTTGCAGTAGTAAAGCGCGATACAATTTTTTTCTTAGTGACTAAAGGTTGCTGGGGGTCATTGAAAGGTCTCCATTACAATGGATGTTCTATGTGCAACTTGTCATGTCCAACGACACTTTGCAGCTGGACGTCAAAGCGCCAACCTTCAGATTAGCCACAGGCAGTCCTAACTCCTGATCATGGCTGATGCATGCAGTCTAGTCACCTAACAGGCAAGCAGGTGCACAAGTGTAACATACAGAGGGACAGACTGTTCACTGAGCCACTTACCATGAAAGAAACCAAGCATCCCATTAGTGACACCGATGCTTGTAATCATTAACAGAAATGGGAAAAGAGAAGGACGTGTGAGACGTGAAAAGGGAACACAGAAATGAGGGATTCTTAAATAAGGAAGCAATTTTTTTTTCCTGTCCAGCAGTAATATTAAGCAGACAGGTTCTTTCTGTGCTTTCGCATTTGTCAATTTTCCTATATATCGTGTCACACAGGAACTATTTTTGACAGCACCGCACAGAGCGAGCACTGAAGAGTTTAAAATACAAGAAAAGGGGGAGAACAAAGATCTCAAAGTCAAAGAAAGGTGGAGGGGAACTTTGTTAAGATGTTTTCTGCTTGACTGGGTCACATGTCAACTTTAAAAAAGTGTGCAAATCACATCCTATCAGGAGTGTGACACCGCTAGAATAACAGCTTTGAAATTCATTGTAGGTGACAGGCAAACAAATGCTCAAGTGTGGTTACAGCTGGGAACAGGTGTGTGTCAAGCTTCAAGCTGGCTCCATTTATTTTCTCATCTGACACGGTACGCTAATAGTGAACCTTGTGGTATATTAAGCCACAAAAACGCTTCATTCCATGCAACACCACACTGTATCTAACACAATTAAACATCATCTGAAATTTTATTAAATTTAATTTACCTACAACAGAGCGTGAAGCAGCAGGAAACAAGAGATACATGACACGCAAAACGGTTTCTATCAAAATAAAGCAAACAGTGTGAGGGTTTTGAACCAAATAAAAATAGCATACAAAACACAGTCAAAAGCAATAGAAAAAGGGAGTACGGTGTAGCAGCAATCCTATCCGACCTGTTACTGTACAGTTTAATATCTCCCAGCTGCTTTAATCGAATGAGAAGGCAGATCTCAGCAGCCTGACTGCTTCCACTCTTTGACAGCTCAAGGCTGTCTTGGAAACCTCTCGTGATTCATGTCCTTTGCCAAGCTGCTGAATTGCCGTTGCCACTTGCCAGGTTGCTGTTGTGTCTTTATTCAAAAGGGGTGGGGGGATGGGGAGGAGACAGACAGGAAAAGAAAGAGCCGTATTTTGTGAGACTTTTTTGTGACAGGATAACGGAAGGATGCAAAATCTGATGAACGCCTTCCAGCTGACGGCACGCATGTGTCTGCATGCGCTGACTTCCTGAATGTCGGCTTTCATAGAAAGACACAAGCCAAAAACAGGATTACTCCGTGTCTTGGCAAGATTGAGCACAGACTTTGGAGGAGGGAAAAAAAAATAAAAATCAGGGGGTTAAATTTACTGCAGGATAGTTCTACTCAATATTGCATTTCTAGCATTTTTGATGTTTGTTAGAAACTTGAAGCAAGGCTTTGAACAGAATCAGAGATGCGTCTATAGAAAAGAAAGTATTCATTTTAAAGCAGTTATTTGGGAACTTGTATTTTTAGTGAGTCGGTTTATGGTTATTTTTATGATTTAACATTCTAATATAGCGCAGGCAGATATAAAGCATTGTGGGCTCTTTTTAACATGTGCCGCCACAAAGTACCGAATAAAATTACACTGTATCTTTCAATAAAGGAAAGATTATTTTAGCATTCAGCTGTTGCAAGTAAAAGTTGTAGTACACCTGAAAGTGCAACTTAACCATTTTCCATCAGTATGACTGTCACCTCCTTTAACCAACTCTCATTTAAATTTCCTTAGTAAGAAAATTCCTACTCTTCCTACTTCAGTTTTGTACAAGTTATCATTTTGGCAGTTGGAAATAATAATTTATTACATTTATGTCTGAATTCTTCAACATTCAAAAACTTCGAACACACACACACACAGTAGAAAGTATATCGAGGACAGTCAGAGATCATTGTCACCATGGGTGCACAAACATTTATCAATGGGTGGAGGACTGGAGCAATGCTTTAATGACTCTTAGCACACAAGTCACAATTTTTGTACACTTTAAATAAGAGTAAACCATCTTCGCCTACTCTCCTTTTTCAAGAGTTGAACGGGTAACGTACAAGTTGCAGCAAAGGTGCCTGCGTGGCCTACAAACCTAAGACCAAATTCAGATACAAACGAATCCCTGACCTCACTAAAACATCAATGTCAGACTACCTTTCGATCGCTTTTTAAGTGTCTTAACGTTGCACCCTCTGAATGAACAAATGTGATGTGCATTTATTGTCTGTATTTTTGAGCTTAGGAAGATCCCTGAAAGACACTCTTCAGTGCATGCTGATGTGTTTACCCTTCACACAGTATGCTATAAATTGGTGCCACTAGTAAGTTGTTTACACTGATTAAGGAACCACTCATAAATTTATACTTTCTCTTGGATAGGATGCTAAATCGGTATGCAGAGCAAGGAACTCAATCTGATTTAATATTGTGTATTCTACTTTCTATTGCCAGTGCTCAGGAATAAGTACAAGGCTTCACGAGATCTTAAGTGGAACGTGCCATGGCGTCCTCATCCTACTTTGCACGTTCACACTCCTGCATGCATACGAATGAAGAAATTAATTGGCTATCTTGAGATCAACCTTAAATATGTATGTGCTTGCCATGGGCATCAGAAGGTAGGCCTAAGTACATACATTGGCAGCATGTCTGTGATCCATGCAACTTATGACATGTACTACTGAGGATGAAAGGTGTCAAGGTTTTATTCTACAAATTTTAATAATATGCGGTTAGCCATGAGATCCCATCTAATTTGTATGTTTTACCTCTACTATCACTATGCTTCCACTCTGGTTGGAATGAGAATAAGTTGACCACACCCTTCTTCAAAAATATGATCCAGTGTGAGTTTATATAACAGGTAACAGTGAATGATATGTAGAATTATCAACACATTGGAAATAGAATTTCAGACAGTGCATTAAATAGGATGGGCTTATTGCCACATTGCTTTGTCTACTTTGGGCATTCAGTACTCACGGTTATTGCCATGACTATTTTCAAACTCAACCTCCACTGAGACCTCAGCTACAAATTCTTTAATTCTAGGGTTACTGTTTCATTTTTGATGCAGAATTTCATGGCCACGTGAGGTCTGTTCCCTTTTTATTCAACAAAAAATTAAGCAGAAAAAGGAGCTATCAATGTGAGGTTTGAGAGATGTCGGTCTATTCTAATGAAGGAGGCCATTATTATCAAATTCAATTTTTTTTTATCTCACACAGTACGACATGTAGCGAAATGCTTGTTGCTGTGCAATGCCCGACCATTAAACTACAATAAAGAAATTTACAAAATGTATACATTTTAAAAATTTACAGTAAAAAAAATTTCAGTTAAAAAAAATTTACAGAGAAAGATGTAATAAGAGTTGTATAATAGATAAAAAATATCTAACAAATGTAAAGAATAAATTAAGAATTTAACCCAAGAAGTAAAGACTCAACTAAGAATTAACTTAAATTATAAGATAAAAATAGAATGTGCAACTAAACAATATAAGAAAGAAATTATATGAAATAAATAAACAGTGTGCATGTGGTGACGTGATGTATGAGAGTCCAGTCCTACACCGGTGGGAAGAAACTCCTCCTCATTCTCTCCGTTTTGGCCATCCCAAACCTCAACAGTAAGAAGAGTCCATTGTTGGGATAGGAGAGGTCCATTATAACCTTCCTGGCTTTGATCTTGCACCGCTTAGTTTAGACAGCAGGTCAGGAAGCTCAGAGTGAATGATGGGTTCGGCCGAGCGCAACACTCTTTGAAGATCTCGTCTGTATTGTTTGGTGCTATTCCCATACCAGGTGCAGTTGTTTCCCGTCAGGACACTCTTGATGGTGTAGCAGTAAGAGTTCCTAAGCACCCTCGGCGGAAGATGGAAGTCTCTCAGTCTTCTGAGGAAGAAGAGATGATGACGGGCTTTTTTTACTAGGGTGTTAATGTGACATGACCATGACAGGTCCTGAGTGATGTGGACACCCAGATAACGGAAGCTGTCCAATGGTGCACCACTGATGTTTAGGGGCTTGTAATTCCTCACCTGCTTTGTACTGCAGGCTACAATCAGCTCATAAGTCTTGCTGACGTTTATTTCTCCTGGCACCAGTTCTCCAGGTTCCTAATCTCCTCCTGGTAGGCCTTTTTGATCTTGTCAGAGATCAGACCCACAACAACAGTGTCGTCAGCAAACCTGACAATGGAGGTGATATCTGATATGGCTACACAGTCCCAAGTCTACAGTAAGTACAGTGAGGGGCTTAAAACAAAGCCCTGAGGTGCTCCAGTACTGAGTGAGATAGAGGGGGAGACATGTCTTCCCACCCTCACTGATTGGGGTCTGTCTGTGAGGAAGTTGAGGTTCCACCGACACAGTGATGAGCTGAGTCCTAGAACCTTCAACTTGGTGAAAAGCTTTGAGGGAACTGTCCAAGGAACATGTAAAGAATAGCATCTGGACTTCTTTAAGTTGCTTGAAGATGTTTCACCTCTAATCAGAGAAGCTTCTTCAGTTCTAAGGTCAAATGGTGAAGAGTCCCAGATTTAAGCCCTATGGGAGTGTCTCCCCAAGAGGACAACGGACCCCTAATGATCCTCTAAGTAATCACATGATCTGATCCCAGAATTATTTCTGACTATGAAAACCTCCCTTTACAATAGAAAACCAAGTCAAGAAGACTCAAGGAGGTAAGTATATCATTGTCAAAGTCAACAATCAAGAAATATTTGTTAGTGTAACCACTGGTTACTTTCAAATTACTTTTGAGACGGTTTAGCTGTTTATTATTGACAGACTTAACATTTTTATAACCCCAATTGATATAATTCTGCAAATCTCTTTAAACATGCAGTGTAAGTTTTTTGTATATTTCTATACATTTATATGATCACCCTAACCGTTGGAAAACATTATTAAGGTCATTTTGAAAAGCAGAAAAATGAAATGTCAGAGACAACAGAGCAAAGGACACTCTAAGAGCAAAAGTCTCACAATGTGACCCAGATTTGATTTGATTTCCCATAACAGTCACAGGCTCGTGGCTTTTTCAAAAACGAGCTTGATGTTTAACAAAAGTAATAAAATGGCAGTTAGTATTTTGAAATACATAAAGCTGAGCACTTGTTCACTTTCTTTTGACATTTGTGCTATCTGAAGTTATGTGTTCCACCTCAACTTAAAAGGAAATGCCTTCAAAATTTTAGAAAAATATCTGCGAAATATATTTTTGCCTTCCCTGTATTTATCTGTCAGCAACTGTATTGTTGACGCCATCTGCATCACAATGTTTCATGTTATCATATCAGGTTATTTTCATTCTGAATGGTCTTGCTGGTTTCTTCTCCTGACAATGGCTGTTTCCATTTTGTCATCAGTACAGCTGTTTGTAGTTAATGTTTGCCAGCAGCTGTAGAATAAACACACACATACGCGCACACACAGAGGCCAACATAATCTACAACAGTTGAACCCAAAACCTGATTAAAAAGCATCCTTTCAACAAAAACATCCACACTGTGATGGAACCTACCTTCATCCAATTTCCTTCTTTTTGTTTAGTTGCTGATTTTTTTTTCTTTTTCTTTTTTTTTTTTTCCCAGGCTCTGATTTCTCCCACCTGGATTCATGAATTGCTAATATGTGTCAACATGAGCCAGCGAACATAACAGAAAACTCAACAATGTCAGCAGCCCAACAAAATTACAATGGAGTAAAATAAATAATCAAAGAAAGAAACGATCGGTTATTAGAATAAAACAGCTTGTGGCGGGCGTGGCCTGCGGTGGCGTGCACGGAAGGCACCTGCGCGCTATCCGCAATCATGCCCGCCACCTTAAGTATTTGCACCGGGTCCTGTGTTTTGTTGTTGTTGTGGGTTGTGTGTTGAGCTGGCAGCGGGAGAGCTGCAGCTCCATATGTTAACAGCAACCGTGTGTGTAAAAGTTAAATAAAGAATGCTGAAAAGCATGACTATGTCGTCGAGTCTGCCGTGGTGTGTTACACAGCTGTATTCAGAAAAAAAATGCAGCTGTGTGTGTGTGTGTGTGTAGGGGGGGCTTAACAAGTTGAATACTTACAGACTCAAGATGAAGCTTAATATCTGTTTTAACGTCACACAAACACAACACAAATCCGGCTATCAACAAAGCTTCAAGGAAGTGCGTGAAGATTACAAATGCCACAGCTTTAATAAGCAAATGTTAGCATGATATTATGCTAAATCAAGATGGTTTCCACAGCAAGTCATTGGCACATTTACACAACATAAAGCTTCTGAAATTAAAAATAAATCTGCGGTACCAGGTTCAGGCCCACAAAGTGCAGGTTTGCTAAGTTTGACTCGATCAAATACAACACACCCACAAATAAAAATGCATCTGGCACTTTGACTTTGCACGAGAGCTCGTGGGCAATGCCCTACTTCCCCGCAGGTGATTGTGCACATACACCCAACAGTTGTTGTTACGTGCTTTCCACGTGAACATTTGTTCCCTTCATCCCGCCTCAGGCGGTAGGTCTCCTTGGCTGACCTTAAGTTGGACTGCCACAGCTAGTTTGCATCACATACCTTACGAAGCAGACGGGTTTGTGGCTAGAGCCAAAGTACATTTGAGGGTGTAGCAATATTTATATACTGCAATAAATGATCTCTGTATGTGAGGTTATTACAGGTCAATTATGAGGACTTGTTTGTTAACTTCAGTGTTTACAGTTTTCCAACAGGCAAAAGATTTAGAAGTTTGTAGGAGTTTGAGTGAAAGCTTGAGGTGAGAACTTTCTGAATTTGTGGGTGTGAAAGCTGAAAGTGATGGACGTCTCTGAAATCGTGGTTAAACATACACTGTGGTTTTATTTAGAGGTTCTGAGAAAACAACAGGGGTTTGGTTTTTTTGCGCCACAGTTACACATAGTTAAGTACCACTTCCAGCAATTTTTCCAAGAACGAAAATGCCAAAACTTTCTTTCCCTCATGCTAAATTTCTATTCTATAAATATGTATTCTGTTAATTTTTAATTGCTTTCTTCTATAAACAAATGTGTCCGGTTGCGTAATATTATATAACGTATACCCAGGATGCTGGACCTCATCATAATTTAACTACATAATTTAGTGTGTAAATAGGTAGCTGTGCAGATCTGGATACGCTGCTGTCCTGATAATCACATTGAACATGGTGAGCATTTTTATTAGGTGAGTTGTAAATGCCCACTGTTGTAAATCAGTCACAAAGAGGAAAGGATATCCAGATACAGATCACATTAGATGCACAAACAGATCGCATACCAGGTAAAAATTGGATTAACATGTCCCTGAGCTACTGGATACATCCGGACAGAACTAATATCAGTATTCTCGATCTGGTTCTGGGGTTGAAAGCAAAGAAGAATAAACAAAATGTTCTTTTAGGAAGGCAATTTCGGCTTTTTCTTTCTAGTAAAAATGCTTTTGGAGACATGGAGTTATCTACACAGTGTTATTTTCTCTGGGCCCCATGCATCCTTTCGGAGCGTGGATTCTGTCACCCCTGCCTTTGTGAGACTTATAATGTCACAGTACAGACAAGAAGCCTCTCTGGACCCCCTCCTGCCTCCACAGCCACCCTCCCACCCACCCACATATAAACCACCACAGCATCAAACTCGCATTCCATTTGCTGGAAGATACGGCTGTGTTTTGCAGACAATGTCAGCCCCCCCGAGCCTCTGACCTGGCTGACAGCTTTTGTGTTCAGGATCAAGTATGAGGCTGACGAGTGTGTCTGCGGGGCTAACTATGATATAGCACTGCGCTGTCAAAACATATTGAGGACCAAATTCCCGCATGCTGGCCCACAAGGGTAATTGGCTGCTGCCTAGTAGGTGTGCTGTTTAAATAAAATGGGCCTCATTTGTCAAACTGCTTTCTACCATTACACAGAGTGCTGTTAATATGCCACAAAGTCATTTATGCTGTAATTTCAACAGTACCTAGGAATTTAAAAAGAACGTATGATAAATCACTCTTTTAGCATCTAATTATATCTTTAAACATATGTTTACCTACATTTACATTCTTAAAAAGATACAGTTTTTCGTGTCCATGAACTCCTAAATGCTAAAAATTAAAGAAGCTAAAAGTCATACTTAGAATAAAACTAAAAAAAGAAAAAAAAAAAGATTGGCTTTAAAAGAAATATTTTTAGATGTCTTTAAAGAATCTAAATTTCAAGTACTGCATGATTATTTCATGCAAGCTGATTTTTTACAAGCTAATTTATAATAATTTATTATTTATATTTATATTTATAATAATCCATCTTGACACACCGTCTCCTGTTGGCAGCTGTCGATTTGTTCCAGTTGTGATACTGAGCTGAGACACTGCAAAGGCTCAAGCTCCACCGGTGTTTTCCAGTCAGACGTCTAGCACATTCGTACATCCTATGACCGCTTCCAATGCATCCTGGAAAGAAGTCTATGCATTCAGCCTTGTCTCACTTCACAGGCCCATTTTCGATGCACATTGAGCTGTATGTGTGAATGCCAATGGCCTGCGGGCTGACACCAACTTTCCAGACGTCACAAGCCCAAGCTGGTGACCCATCCCAGCTTGCAGGTCTTCCATCCAATCTACCTGTCACTTCTGCCAATGACGAGACACGGAGAAATGGATACCGGAACGCCGCTGCATATTGACAGTGGCAGCTGCAATTCACAGGAAAGAAGCGGCTTATCTCCAGTGAGCAGCTTCCATTTCCTTTACGTGAGAGAAAAAGAGACAGCCTGAGACCGGGTTGGGGACAACGTGTCCAGACAGAAGTCTATATTCTCTTCTCGCCTACCCACCCTCAGCAAGTGCATAATATTTGGCAACTCTAAATGTCTAAATCAGTGTGGGGGGCAAAAGGTTTCGAAGAAGAAGACCAAAGCAGGAAAGGATTAGATCGAACTTTGATTTCAGGAAGGTTTACATGTAGACCTTTCAAGGTTTTACTCACCAGTGTCACTAACAAAATGTGAACCCTCCAGGATTTAAGTGCACAGAGCTACCACCAAAGGGTTGCAAAAAGTTGATTTTATTACGTTTCTTCAAATTTTAGAGTTCACTAATAATTTCTTTCTACCAGCTGTTTACTGCTTTCAAACCCAATCTGTACACAGTGCTGTGCTGTCACTACTACTACTACTTTTTTTCCAAGGAGCTAGTTTTTCTTTTTTTATAATTGGTGTTGAACAACAGTTCTCCAGGTAAATTTTTTTTTTTTTGGCTTTTTTCAAATTTATTCAATAAACACAGTGAAGAGAGGACAGGAAAGTAGAGGTCAGAGAGAGAGGGGAAGACATGCGGCAAATAGCCTCAGGTCACACTTGAACCTGGGCTAGCCACACTCAGCTATATGGCGCGTGTGCACCGGGTAAACGTACTGAGCTAAACCGGCGCCCAAGCCCTTATGAAGGTGAAGGTGAAGACTTTCTTTGGACACCTTTTGGATGTTTTTCCACATATCTTCAGTCCATAATTGTACTTGATCATTTTCAGTATTTTTAACACTGAACCAAAAACAATGAATCATTCAAGCAGAAAAAAGCACCCAACAAAAAGGATGAACCAGTGTAGTACCTACATATAGCAACTTATCAAAGACCCAATTTTAATTGTGTCTTTCGGTGCTTTTGTTAATGGCAGCTTATTACAAAGCTTGTTCAGATTTCTTTAGTTGAACCTATGAAAAATGCCAAAGATAACACAGTTTGACAGGCATAAAATAATACTTTTGCCAAAGATGTATTAGCTAAAAACTTGGCATCTCAAAGGGTGATATCTCAGCATAGCGGGCAGTGTGTTTCTAAAACATTTGAGAAAAACTGACAAATGGAGGACAAAAGAAGAAAGAGCAAATCTAAAAACTGCAGCAGGATGGCAGCATCTCAAAATCCTGTCCTTAACCCTTTAAGAACTACCATAGGACCAAGTCCGCCAGAGCTGATCTTTATATTTTTACCTGCTGTAGTGACATTTTTGGGAGCATTTCAAGTTGTTATACATCAATACAACCGTTAGAGCCCAAATTTTAATAACATGTAATCATTCAGTCCATAGTAACTACATAAATAGCAAAAAAAGTACAATAAACAACAAAAAAATTGAAAATGGTTTTTGTTTTTTTTACATATATTTCTAGTTAGAGAAATTTGAGAGGTTTATCCCTCAAAACTATAAATACAAAAAAGTTGCATAAAATAGTTTCCGACCACAGGAAATTTAATTTGAGTTTCTTCATGGTTTTATTTTTTAAATACACCAATTTTTAAATACTGCAGGAAAAACTAAAACAAAATTTTATATAAATATAATAATGCAAATTTGCAAGAAAAACAGCATGTGCATCAAAATAAAATATTTCCAGGAGTGCAATTTGAGTTCTAAGCATCCCAGAAACCATACAGAAAAGCATAAAGTCAAACATGACTTTTAAAAACATGAGTATAGGCTTATTAGGCACTGAAAGTAAAAAACTACAATTTCCACGAAAGTGACGTCACTTGTGACTCCCACTGAGTCACAGGGCCTGAGAGATTCATCTGGCCTTTCGGTTGGTTCACCTACTGTTCACTGGAGCATCATCACAAATGGTCTCAGTGGAAAGGTGGCTGTCAAGAAGCCATTTTTAAGAGAGGAAAATGGGGAAAAGGGGCTGAGGTACATCAACCAACAAAAGAGCTGGTATCAAAGTCAGTGCTAACAGGTCTTATGGAGTGATAAATCTAAATTTGAAATTTTTGGTTCAAATTGTCATGACATACAGCAGACATCGGGAGAGAAGTACAACACTAAGCATCTAAAACCATCTGTAAAATACAGTTAAGGCTCCGTCATGTTCTGGGGCTGCATTTCAGCCAGTGGTGTTAGTGATCTTGTCCAAATAATGAAATCAGAAAAGTAGCATCAGATTTTGATTCGTTATCCAATACCACCTGGAAAGTGTCCGATTGGTAGAGGCTTTATTTTTAAACATTCCCAAACATACTGTCAATGGCGTAAAAGCGTACCTGGATGTAAAAGCACACAATAGAACACTAATAGCCATGGATCGGCCTCCCCAGAGACAAGACCTCAACATTACTGAAGCACTGTGAAATTATTTGGACAGAGAACTGAACAAAAGGCAGGCAGCACCCCAAGAGGAGCTTTGAATCTCCTTTGAGCTGCTTTGAAAACTATTCCTAAAGATTACTTTTAGAAATTACAAGAAAGCCTGCCTAAGAGAGTACAGGCTATGTGGAAGAATAAAGGCTGTCATACTAAATATTGAGTGTAAGTCTGTTAGAATTGTACGAAATCGGTTGTTGCCTTATACACTCTATTTATATGTATGTTTGCATCCCTCAACAAATCACCTTCCACTCACTGCAAAAATCAGATTAGGTTTTCTGACCTAATGATGTTTCAGCTATACTACATGTTAGGAATCATTTTGGTAGGTAACCCGAATAAAAATGAAATCACATGCATTATATCTAATAAGTAAGCATGTGTCTACGTATGTATGTATGGCGCTGCTGATTTCTTTCTGGGCAGTTCCGAACGTCAAACTTCATTCACATTTCTGCATTATTGTTCCTTGTCTGCATCTACCAGAGGACACAGCTATAATGCAGAGAAACTGCAAAAAAACACCATCCTTCTATTCACCAGCTGATAATAACTTTGAAGCGCAGTGACAGTATGGACAAAGGAACGAGGAACCCTAAAAGAAAAAAAAAAGAAAGAAAAACCATAATGCATGCATTTGTCCCTCGCTTATTCCTCGCAGTGGGTGGCTAATCCCAACTGTTCAATACTGCCATGTTGAAATGGCATCCTTGATTGATGTGCCAGCTCCTCATATTTTTCACTCCCACTGACAAATAATACACAATTCCACTGCATTAGTGAGCTTCTTGTCATCCCCAACATATAATACACCCTGGACCATGGTATTAGTTTCTGATTTATTTATTAATTTTTCTTAAGCTGCTGGCAGAGATAAAAAGAAAAAAAAAACATGGCACCCAGTAAATATTGTTGAATTAAAGCCTGCATCGAAAACAAGACTCCTCTTACATCTTCCTTTGCATAATGCAGTGAGGTGGGGTTCTTTGTTTTGTTATTTTTTTTCTTCCCAAGATAATCATATTATCTGCCGTGGGTTGCATGCACTTGCCAAGTTGTGCTCTCAGCTAAATCCACAATTGATCTTTCCCCCTTTTTTGCCCTCCCTTTATTCCTCCATCAGTCTCTCTCTCTCTCCCTCTCCCTCCATTAGCCCCCCTTCACATCTCAGGCAATCACTCAGGCCTGCAGAGATGGGAGGAAAAAGGAGGGTAGGGAGGTGGATATTTAATCAACTGAGTTAGCTCTGCTGGTGCCGAACAACAACTCCTATCAGAAGTGGGATTTAGCAAGTGATCAGCATGGAGCTACTCTCAGTTTGGGCTATTGATCACACATACCCAACTGCAGTGCTCTACTCTTCTAATGAGGCCAATTCACAGATTTAGAAACTTTTAGGTGAGGGTGGATATGTGGGCATGAGCTAATTAATGGGGAGAATAGAAAATGTCCTCCTTTTTAGTTTCAATGTTCTAAACTTTACCCTAGTTTTGTGTCATGTCACAGAAGCTACCTCTGGCTTCAGGGACAAATAGTTTGAGCCAAATGAGTGCTGCATTGGACCAATTTAGAAGCAACTTAGCAGTAAGTCACGAGGTTAATTGTGTGGCTCGGAAGAGAAAAAGAGTAGATTTGGCAGAAGTTTCGCCAAAAGAAAGCAGCATTGCCTTCGATTTGCATCATATAGAACTGTAAACCCACCCATCTGAGGTGTCTGACAGACTGGTACAGAATCTGGATGTTTTACACCATTTCTTAAGTCAGGGTAATGCTAATTGAGCACTACACTACAAAAAGATGTCAGGACACTGTTGTGACAGGACCGAGAAGACAAAAAGGCAACAGCAATTGGCTCCCATGTTAATTGTCTCTTCAAAGCAGGATAGCACATATTTTAGCAGTGTCAAACTGCGCTTGTCACAGTTTTTTTTAACCCAATCAGGCCTCAGATGTCTTCCTATCTGCCAAGATCAAATGACACAACATCACTTTGAGACAAGAACAGAGCCACAACCCCTGCCTGTATATCAAACATGGAAGTGGGATAAAAGCATGCAGGGCTTTCATCTTAAAAGAAACTTGTTGAAGGGGAGCGCCACTGTTAGCAGAAAGTCTACAGCTGTCAGACAGCTACTCCCATCTTTCCCGCCCATGCGTTATAAAATGACAAAAGCTGCAGACCTTAAGCCAAGGCAAATTGTTCTGTTGCAGTGAAACACAGTGACAAGGCACAACTAATGTCTTTATCTGTCAGAATGGAGAGCTTCACAGTTTAGCAGGCTGGTCAGTCATGTGAACTTCTCTTTTGTCACAGTAACAACTCAGTCAGGTCCATGAGTGCAGGTTTGCTTATTGCCAACAAAGTCATATTTGAACTCAAATACTGTGCGGCCTGTAATCTGAACATTGGACACTTGGGTCCAACTGGCCCCTTCTCCTCTTTTTTTATACATACACACACGTACTGAAATGAAGGCATACATGATCTTTCAGCAGCTGTGATACTGGTAATCTGGTAACTTACACAGGTAGCTTTTATATAGCTTTCTTCCATCCTTATTGATCAAAGCTCTCACATTAATACAACACTTTTGAACATTTGACTTCTATGTGTTCAGCCAAAGCAAGCTTGTATTCATTACTTTACCTCTTTGTAATTCAAATATTACAGCTTGAATGTCCTTCACTGCCCATAGACTGTCCGTATTTACAGGGGTGCCGCCAGAAATTCTGGGCCCTCTACATTTTTCTCAGATAAAATTTAACCCAATGAACATACCCTGTATGATGCGACATGCCTGAGCTGCATCGTAGCAAGAGATGCTAAGCTAGCGACTGTAGCTTGGACGGACAGGTGGAACGAACCATTGTGAAAGGGAGGGGTGTGTCATAAACAGTACATTATTATAATACATTATTTGTCAAATATTAATAAATATATGGTCAAAGTAGACAAAATACACTATGTGTAGGAGGGGCCCCAGCACATTTAACGTATATATTAAAAAGAGAAAAGAAACAAGAAAAAAAAAGGGATCTGGTCTTCTGGGCCCTTCCTCAGCCTGGGCCCCTATCCTAACCTTCCACCCCTTTACGGCGCCCCTGCATATTTATGACTGGACGTATGCTGCCGACACCACTGCTTTTGTTTTTTATTTGTGAAGGCACTTGTGGTTAATTTCGGAGACCCCGGATTCATATTCACCTCCATGTGACTCCTCATCCTGACTGGCAAAGACAAGTGAAGCCAGATAAGGGAAAGATATCCTGGGTCTCCTACTGAGTAACCATCAGCCTTTTCAAATTAGCTGGGCAAGCGAAAGGTCGCGGGTTTGTTTCCAGCTGGAGACACAAATCTCTTCGGGGTTGCGCCAGGAAGGGCATACGGCGTTAAAAACTCTGCCAAATCAAACATGGGGCGCAACCTGCTGTGGCGACCCCCTGTGACATGGGAGCAATCGAAAGTAGCAGTTATACATGTTACATGTACAGTGACAGTACGGACAAGAGTAAGACAAATCCTTAAAAAAAGCTGCATTTATTTGTCACGCGCTAATTCCCCACGGTGGATGGCTAATCCCAGCTGTTCACTACAGCCATCTTGAAACGGCATCTTTGATTGATCTGCCAACATCTCAAATTTTTCTCTCCAACAGACAAATAATAAACAATTGCAGTACAGTAGTGAGCTTCTTGACACCCCCAATATATAACACATATTATTACATAAAATTTAAACCTTCAGGACACGGGGCTGTTAGATTTGATGAATTCGATGTTGTTGTTTTTTGATGTAAAAGCTCCAGCAACTTCTTTTGCACTTTTACTACTTACTGTATTTACTGCCGTTCACTGTTCACGATTGCTTGCAGTTGCATCGATGCATGATTTCAAATTCACTTTCAATAGAATGTGAACTGCTTTTGATACATTATAAAGTAATGTTAGTCAAAGAAATATCACGTCTGATTTAAAATGGTTTATTAATTTAAAGCCATGCACACAGCAAGATAAGGTCTCCTACTGAGTAACCATCAGACTTTTCGATTGACTTCTCCTGAAGCCCTTTGCTTTTCAAAATCGCTCCGTTTCAGTCAAGCACACGTGTTACATGTGTTAAAGAATCTCAAATGCTGCACTGGATTTTTCAAAATTTTACACCGGACCACTGGCCCGTGTTTGACAATGGTCTCTTTTGCTGTTCCAGGCTGATGCTAACATTTTATACAAAGCATAATTTGTGTGTGTTTAGTCATTCATGAGAGGAAAGGAGAGTGAAGACATCATTATTTAACCCACATGCAAAAACCGCAGGTAATGTCCCTCATTTTCCAAACGAAGTAAGACCTTTGGGGATTACCCTGTCCACATCATTTCCCCCAACACTCGAACTTCATGCCTTCCTGATCACATAAAGGATTACACAGCTTTGCAAGAACACATTTAAGCAGCAGCCCCTCCCAAAATACAAAACTGAAAGGAAAGCCAAATGAAATATCTGCTTCTCTAACTTCAAAGCAACAAAGTTATATATATATATATATATATATATATATATATATATATATACATATATAGTTCAAATTGAGACTGGATCACTGAGACACTTGCATACTGCTCATCCCCAGAATGGTTCTTCCTCTGTACAGTTGTACATGAGTGCTAACCCCCACTTTATGGAGCAAAGTGGGGCTGGTTACACTGTCATGTACTGCTCACCATCTTACTGCCAGTCGCACCTCTAACATTAAGATTTTTTCCATCCACTAATTTGTATGCACATTTTAAATCTGCAGAAAATAAATGGAATCAAAATGAAAGCTTTTACACTTGCTTGAGGTGAAAGAGGTGGCAGAATAATGAAACAACTACATTTGCAAGAGTGTCGGGAAGACACTTTTAAAAAAAAAAAGCACAAATTTCTTCTTCTTGTTCTTGCTGCGATATGATTAAGGGTGATGGAAGTGGAAGCAAATACAAGCAGGTCCTCACCTACTCTTGTTTCTTCTTGTTTTATCATTTGCAGTCATTTTTCTTTTACATCTTTTCTGACTGTTTTGTCTTTGGGCTGCCGATGGCGTCATTGCCAGTTCCATTTCAGGCCAGAGACAAGGGTCTGTGGCACATAGTCTCACATGGAAGTGCCAGCTACTTTCTTTCTGCCATCTGAGAAGTTAAGTGGAAGTGCGTAACACATGGGAGGTTTTTTTTTTTTTCCCTGCGAAGATCCCACATTGGATTACAGCTACCAGGCAATAAATCTTGGGTGTTGCTTACTGAAAATTGGGCCTCTACTTACCCATGTGTTATGCAGTTGCATAACTCTGCCACCCACTGTGCCACCCTCATACTGTGGGAGATACCATCATCACTGTGGAATATGTGTAAAATGAAAAGGTAACTGAAGGTCGCACGAGTGAAAACTGAGAAGTAATGTAATATGGTTTTTGTGCCACGACGTTAAAAAAGGGTAACACTTTTGTCCAAATCACACACAAACAAAAGTGAAAAAAAAGATTTTAGAGACTTAAAGTACATCAACTTCTTCAAAAACAGTTTGTTACTCAGGATAGGATGTAATGTGTGTGTTAATCAAATCAGTATCATATTTTAAGGAGATTTAATCAGGATTAAAATATGCAACCAGTGGCCAACTTTATCCAAAATCTCCATACAGTGAGATATACCATCAGCACCCCCTAAGTAGTACTTGGAAGGGCCAAAGGGGCTGCATCCTGGTCTCGGCAGAAAAGAGAAGTGTACTGGGGTCATCCAAATAAGCTCAAGTGTTTTTCCCCAAGTGCCACAGTGTTTACAGAGTTTCCTCCTGTGTTTACACACCGAGGTCACAGAGGTCACAGGACAGGTTTCTGTATACAAGACTACTTTGGATCACAAGGTGCATCATCTAAAAAAAATCCAGACAAATATACTACTAATATATATTGATCCCCATGGGGAAATTACTCTCTCTGCATTTGACCCATTCACTAAGTGAAGCAGTGGGCAGCCACTAATCAGGCGCCCGGGGAGCAGTGTGTAGGGACGGTAGCTTGCTCAGGGGTATCTCAGGGTAGCTGTTCAGTGGATTCGAATCCCCAACCTTCACAATCATGAGTTGAACACGCTACCTACTGAGCTATCCCTTCCCCCAATTTAATGTATTTATCCCAAGAAAGTACTTGTGAGGCCGTGGAGCTAAAAGATGAAGTGATGGTGCAGTCACTGCTCATGTCAACACAGCAGTGAAGCCGATTTCTTACTGTGCTTAAACAGGCAGATGTGAAGTACACGAACTGGATGCTTGCTTAATGGCTCGACTAAAATTAAGACAACAAAATCCTTGTAACTAAAAACTATTTTTGCAACATGATGATTGCATTAAATGTTTTGCATTTTGGTAACAAATTACAAGTAGTTCTTGCAATCAACTTGAGGCCCCTCTGGGCAACCAATGTTGATGCCAAGGTGATTGCACAGGTCACCTGGTGCAACTCGGACCGACTGGAATCACTCACAGACAAATTGGTGTAGTTTTGCAAATCACTGCCGTCTAATTTAAAAATAAGAAATTGGACTCAGTTTCCAACTGGTTATATTGTGGTTTCATTCTTATATAAAAGCATCATTACGGAGCATATGTGTCAGTTTGCACTTAAATTGGCATCCTGTAACAACTAGGTCATTATTTGTGGAGGAATTTCTGAATTGCAGTTTCAAATCTACGGGGTTCTCTGAAGGTGGCAATGCTTGTCTATTTATCACAAACGGCCTGCTGGTAATTGCCTTCTTGATCCCAATCTCAATCCCAAACTGGTAAACTAATAGTAGAACGACTCCGTCCTTTTGCTGTTTTATCACTTTGAAGACATCAACTGTCCAAACCTGGTCCCCATCGTTGAAACAACCATTTAACAACCAATGAGATTAAAGAACATCACTGTGGTTGCAACAATTCAGACTGTTCATCAGTGTCCAACCACTGTTTTCCCTGTGTGACTGTAGCATAAGGGAGATTGCATGAAGCAATGGCTGATGATTGGCTTTGCATCGTTGTTTTGTGTACCACCCTGGACACTGGAGTTACCCTTGCACCATTGCCTAATAAACCCCATTATGATCTCCTCAAAGAATTCATCAGAAGTCAGCAATACTACTTAAATATGGGACTATGGGAAACCACAAACAGCTGCTTTACACAGAGGAAATCTACCGGCGTAATGTTGATTTCATGTCCAGAAAGATGCGGAACAGATACACCGAGCTGTATTCTTGACAGTGTCGCCCTTTTAGTACTAATTTGTTAATACCACAGAAATTTCTATCATTGCTTCCAGATATTAGTCACTGACAGAAAATCTTTGGTTAATGTGGCTTCTTCCATGGGCATGCAGACCACAATTATTATCTATTTTAAGTCATAGTAGAGCAAATAAGAATTGCTGGTAATATTTTCCTAATAGTTCCTTTTACTATTTCAATAGTTCCAAACTATGCAAACCAGGATCTAGCTTTGGTTATATCTGTCATGCATCACCAGTACCTGTTCTTTAAATCCTCATTTCTAAAGCAAAAGCTCACAGTCAGTGGCGGGGGCACACATTACAGATGCAAGATAAAGATGCACAGAAACATCTTGACTCATCTTCAATACCTGCTTCTGACTCAACACCACTACAGCGTCTGGGCAACTGCATGAAGGTTCAGTAATTTCAAGATACTCTTGTAATGACACATGCTGTCTCTACAATGTAAAGTGCTACGAACAACACACACACACGCGCACACCAACAATTACTCTGATGATGAATCGTGGCAAGACTCCCTTCACTAATTTTAGGAAATCACTTGGGAAAAGAAAAAAGTTAGTTGGGGGGGGGGAGTAATTTTTGGCATTCTACATCTGTCAGTCTGTGTTTTAGCCTGATTAGTGTGCGCTAATTGACTCTGCTAATCACACCCCCAGGTGAGAGAGAGTGAGGGAGAGAGGCACAGAGAGGGATGAGAGAAAGTGAACGAGGTGGAGGGTGATGGAGAACATTGTGAGCTGGTAAGCTGCAAAATGGTGGAACAGCTGTTGCGGTCTTTTATGTGGAAGCCCAGGAGAGCTGTTCCATTGGGTGTTAGCGAGTTGCAGTGCCACAGTTTACTGCAGACAAACACTGAAGGCTCAACTCATGAGTGCTGCTTTTGGAGCTAACCTATCACATCCAGTGCATTATTGGAGGGACTATTTATGAGCAAGACACCACGAGAAAACACTCCTCAGAGCAAAGATACTGACAGTTATTGCTATTTAGAACATCTGTCTAAATAATACGACAAAATGACGGCATCCCCCACCCATTACTGTCAGGATAAAGGGAACGTAAAGTCCGTAAGTGCCTCTAACCTACTTTAGACCATGCAGGCACATGGTTTTTCAGAGCTGGCCAGGGTGAAAAACAAAAACTTGTGTCATTTTAATCATTCTGTATGGTTATTCTCATTGTTGTACATACAAGTAATTTTGATTAAATGCTCAAATAGAGAAAAATAAATCACTCAGTTCCCTTAAGGAAAAACTCTGTATTATGACCATGTGAAACGTGCAACACATGACAAAGTCAATAAATTGTTTTTGCACAGGAAGCACAATTTTGAAAAATACTAGCCGGTGAAAAGAATTTCATCCATTTGTGTTAAGATAGCAATGTTCTTCGAATGAACACAAAAGCATAAAGGCCATGTTTCAGTCACCTCTACTTCACTGCTTGAGGTTTGTCGGTGCTCTTTAAAGTGCGTCATGTTCTTGAGCGCTTTTTGTTTTCGGTGGTTTAATGGAACTGAAATCTTTCTCTAATAAACCAGCTGCTAACTTTCACACGTTGGTAGTGAAGGGAAAATCTCTATACACAACTGTATATGCAGAAACTGATGATCTTTCTTAAGAGATGTCTTCTGATTCTGTCATATTGACTAATTACCTTCTATTGTATGCAGACGCGCAGCAACAGAAGGTTAGCATTTGGCAAAGTGCATCAGATAACTGTCACTATAGTTTTCCAATGATTGAGCTTTTTTATTGGCAAATGATAAATGGCAAATGACACCCAACTGTGAGGGGAGTGATTAATTAGCAATGTGTGTGTGTGTGTGTGTGTGTTACAATTATTTTGAATTCAAGCCTTGCTGTTGTTAATGACATTTTACTTTAGGGATGCATTGATCCGATATTTCGATCAGGGACAATTAGCTGATCCATGGCAGGATGCATTCAGTTTGTTTCTGTGTTGTTCTGTCTTTACTTTGCCACGCCACAGCAGCAGCCAGTGGCAGAGCGAATGCAGCAGTTTGGAGTACTACTGTGACTATACATGATGACAGTTTGAAGCCTGACGTCTCAGACTTTACAATAAAACCGTTGCTATTAAGTTAGATGAATAACACTAAAACGTTTTTTTAATTGATCCTAAGCCTGTTGTTAATAATTACTTTAACAATAAATAATACGAGTAAGTGACATTATTATTCTCTGATTTAAGTCTAGGCTGATGTTGTCTTATACATAAATAATCTCCAGTCTCTTCCTGATACTGAGCTACACAGGTTATTAGTTTAACTTTGTACTCGGTACCAGGATATAGACACAGCCCGGTGTTGGTATCAGATAAAAAGAAGAAAAAGCTGCTTTACATATAAAGAATGAATGACAGTAATGTTGTATAAGGTAGAGGGCGAATCATAAAATGCCTTAAATTTTAGGGAAAATTTAACTCAATTCAATTCAGGGTTATTTATATGGAACGAAATTACACCAACAGTTGCCTCATTCACTTTATTTTAAAAAGTAAAAAATGGAGAAAAAAACCCCAGAAAATCAAGCAACCCCTAGTGAGCGAGCACTTTTTGATGGTGAGTAGGAAAAACTGAAGCCAGGTTCATGGAGGGGCAGCCTATGACTGGTTGGGGGGTGAGTGGAAAAAGAAAATAAGAAAGAGAAGAGAAATGAAAAAGACAGCAGAGGGATACAGGAAAAAAAAGGGAGAGAGAAGATGAAAATGTAATGACATGCCGCAAGTATAAAAATGTGGAGAGTGAGAAAAGGCGAGTAGAGAAAAAGTACTCAGTGTATCACAGTCCGAGCCTATAGCAGTGTAACTAAGGGAGAGATCAAGGTCACCTTATCCAGCCCCAACTGTAAGCTTTATCAGAAAGGAAAGTTTGGAGTCGAATTTCAAAAGCAGAGTGAATGTCTCCTAAACCAAAAACTGGGAGATGGTTGCCCAAGAAAGTGTCCAGAAAGCTGAAGGCTCCACCTTCCTACTTTTAGAAACTCTAGGAACCAAAAGTAAGCCTGAAGTCTGAGAGCGAATAACTCTATTTCATGACACATTTGTCTGTTTGTTATGAGATGGGTAAATAATAAAAAAAATATGCAAAAAAGAAAGACTTAGGCTTAACCTGTATCTTTTATATAGTTCCAGCTCACGTTTTACCTGAAGGGTTAAACCTTGAACCTTCAGTCTCTGCTCCAGAAGCTTTAAGCCCATCTAAAGGTTATGAACTGCCGTAGCCCTGCTGTTATACTTAAAAAAAAGAGGCAGCTGCTGAATTACTGTGGCGTATGCTGGAAATTATTTAAAAATATGCAAACAGCTGATTTAGCTGTCCAAATGTCTAAACAGAATTTATGACAAACTGAAAGAGTTGAAATCAGGTCCGTGCACACTGATCAAGATGTATAAAGCCAAAATGTGCAAACAGACGGCTTCATAAATTCAATGAAAAGAATCACAGTGGAGTAATCTGCCTTTGTATGTACGGTTAACTTTAAGCATTAAAGCTAGAAAGGCATTTATGCATCTATCCCCCGGACTTTTGTCTGGTTTTCCTACAGAACGTTTGATATTGTTTGATATTTGAGCAAAAATGACTCAATGCCAAGCAACCCGAGGACTGGCAGCAGTTTGCTGCTTCCTATGCTCAGCATGTGTGCACCTACGCCAAATAACTAATGGCCATGTAGAGTCCCTGAGATGTAAGGGATGCTCAGAGTCAGATGAAAGATCAGGGTAGAACATCTGTGTCATCTGTTTCCTGCCCACGCTCATTTCTTTATTTTGCTTTGCTCTTATGAAATCATTTGTTAAATATGTTTTTTGCTGCCTGGCATCCAAGAATTATTCCCCTTTTCAACAGCGAGAGGGAATTGTTTTTTTTTTTGTCTCCCCCCCCATACGCACAGTTTGGTTTTGTCTTTTCTGCCTGAGTAACCGCTTTGTCTCCAGGTGCTTTTTTTTTTAAACGCCCACTGAGATGCATTTATGCACACACGTAAACACACTTAAAGGCAAACCAGCCTAATGAAATGGACTTCAGGATTTCCAAAAAATTCACACTCCACAGGGAAACTACTCACTCCTCCACAGGATGTTTCTGACATGACCGCTGCCAACATCTAGACGTGATTGCTTATTGGATATCATGCTCCTTTTTATCTGAGAAAACTGGATTGACACTCATGCAGGCATCGGTGATTCACTTCTCCAGACGACGCTAGTCTGGATGCCACAAAAAAGCTAAAATCAACACAACTTTCTATAGTAGTCTAAGGGTTTTTTTGGATTTACAATGGAAAAAAAAGTAATACTTTCTAACAACAAAACCACACAACTGTATTAACTCTGACCGAATCAAGATCAAAGTCAGAGCCTGTAGTAGGTTTAATAAGCTTTATATATCAGATATTCATGCCGAAACTCTTAATTCTTGTGTATGTTAGCATGTAAGATTAAGTTAATCTAATGACTTCTTTTCAAACCTCAACTTTTCAGGCGCCCTACTTGTACTCCCGGTACACCGCGCACTTCTTGTTTCAAATATGTTTGAGTTTAACCTGACATGGGCCAGTGGGCAAGCTCCCTTCTTCCCACAGCCTGAGCAATAATAAAGGTAGCACAGGCCACAGTGACGGTGGGATGAAGCCGCTGACTTGTTAGAAAGAGGAAAGAGGAGGAGCACGGATGCCAGGAGGTTGGTCAGGGACCAGCTGGGAATTGGAAGTGAGGCGAGTTTGGCGAGGTGCGAATGGAACCTCGGCAGCGACTGAGGTTTCCATCGCACTTGACTACTCTTAGCTGAGCCAACCAAGCATGGAGGAATGAGCAGTCGGGGGTGAGGGTGGGCAGCTGTACTCTGTCTGGCTCTGCTGGTTCTCCTTCTTAGCAGTTATAAATCCTCTCACTACAGCAGCCGTGCTCATCATTTTCTTTCTTCGAGCAATTTCAGAAGGATTGCTCGTGTGTTTACGGATTTATTAAACATTATGGGAGTGTCTGTATAATGCCCCAAACAAACCTTTACATCGTTAAAAATACATTTTTATGGCATTTTTAGTCGCAAAAATATGAAAAAATATAGGGATTAAGAATTAAGAATCATTTATTGTAAACACAAAGTCTTATTTGTAATAACTTAAACATTTTATGCACTGACAAATATTTTAAGGAAAAAAATTCCAGTTTGATTTACGGCACCTCATTTATAAGAACTCAGTTTGCCAAAAAATGTAATTTTAATACAATATTGAGCCTCAAATTGTGTAGTGGTTAACACATTTGCTTGCCAATTGAAAGATGGCTGCTTTAATTCCAGCCAGAGACAAAAATCCTTTTTAGGGTTGAATCAGGAAGGGTATCTCATTTAAAACTGGCCAATCACACATGTGGAGCAACCCCTTGTGGCAAGGCAATAGCTGAATAGCTCATTCTTCGTCTTCTTCTACTTCTTTTACGACCATATTACAGTAAAAGTTTGACATTTATAAACCCACACTTATATTTGCCATTGATCAGTGACATCTCAGAAACAAGTAGAGTATCATTTTTGTGATCAAATCCTATACAGAGAGGCTACATATGACTGAGAAAGTGTTTTCTGGGCGCTTTACAACTGAAGCTGTCCTCTTGGTTTAAGGCCAAAAATAACAACATGGTTAAATATAAAACATACCATAAAGCACCATAAAGATTACACAAAAGGGAGTTGCAGCCACAATCAAAGCAATTAAAATGCTTATCTAGCCTACAAATAACTAAACACCAAGACTGTTGTGTTTTCCTGTCACCCGAAAAACTGAAATTCAGTGAATTACTTTAGCTGATGATGTCCCCACATGAAAAGGAAACCAAAAGTACTAGCAAATGGTTTGCTGACCATGTTATTACTGTGCTTGACTGGCCAGCCAACCTGCCTGACCTGAACCACACAAAAAATCTGCAGGGTATTGTAAGGAGGAAGATGAGAAACACCTGACCCAAAAATACACAAATACACATGAGCTGAAGGTTGCTATGAAAGGAGCCTGGACTTTAATAACACCTCAGCAGTGCCACAAGATGACCACCACTATGTGATGGTACACTGATGGACTCCAACAAAGCAGTGAGTGAATACATGGAAATACTTTTCAAAAACTGAACTTTTCTATATGTGCCGGCTTTCTGATGTTCATGAATTACAGGAGGTTGAAGTTCCAGCAACACTTCTTGTATTAAGAACAGCCTTATTGCATGGCCAGCATGCTTTAGCCTGTGGTCTTCATCAAGGTCACCAAGAACTATATTGCAAACAAACTGCAGACAAACATTTTAAAACGGCATGTTAGAAAAAATGAAAGAAGGAAAGGTTTTGAACACCTAATCATCCACATCTAGTATATATGCACATCTGCACACCAGTGGACCGATTGGGCAGTGATCAATGTCAAACGTAGGTACGTTTGGTACTTCAAACAGGAAGAGCGCAAATTTGTTACCTCATCTGATCATAAATGACAGTTGAAAAAAAAAACTATAAGAAATAAATATAAACTGATAAAAAAAAAAAAAAAATATTAAAAAAAAAATAAATAAAAGAAATTG
>VUQR01036440.1:70018-87414 GCA_015108515.1 Hemichromis elongatus
AGAAATAAATATAAACTGATAAAAAAAAAAAACATATATATTAAGAAAAAAATACATTAAGGAATTTGGACCATGACAATAAACCATTAGATAAGCAAATAAATAAAAGACTTATCATACAAATAAGGTTTGGCTTATGTTGTTAATTTTTTTTTTTTTTCTTGGAATTAATTCTCTCTCTGACTTTCATGTGGACTCGCTGCACATACAAGCCAGTTGTTGCAAGCAGTGGAGCCGCCCCCTGCTGGACGGTTTAAAAAAAAAGGAAAACTAGCATATTAGCTTCACTTTGGAGAAGAGAAGAAACGTTAAGAATTTTAAAGGCAGTTTATGGGTGTGACATGTGGCTATATTTACACTATGCCTTTCTGAAAAGGACTTTCTGAACGCCCAAGATGCTAAGAAGCTTTAAAACCTTTTAATCTACCAAAAAGCACATATGGTGGAGGTTGGAGGAATCAATAAGCCTAAACAGTGCAATAAACAGTCTCAGTTTGCTGTTTGCAGGCTTTTAAGTTCAGATGATTGATGTTTTTTACCATGCCGCAACCTGGAAATCACAGTTAAATTGCAAAGATTTTAACTACAAAGCCTGAATGTTTGACTTATTCACTTATTATTTAACTGAATGTGTTTCATGCTCATTTAAGCCCTGGGAGTTCTCTAAATGCAAATAAAGTACTTCATAGTATTCCTCAGAGCACCTGGGAAATTAAGCAGAAGGCACCACTGCCAGGAACTGAACCCCTATCACATTTATTTATTTTTATGTTGCGAAATGCTGCATATTGCAGATTTAAAGAACAACATACTCCACCAGATTACTTCTGGCGCATGGCTGAAAGTAGAAAGAAGACACAGCAACCTCCTAGTCTTAACTCTCAGTCTGGTGCAGTCAGTCATCTCCGGGAGATGATAAAATATACACCAGCAAAGGTTCTGTGTGCGTCTCTGTGTGGGAGGCAGCAGGGAAGAAGTCGTCATTAAGGCAGAGAAATCAACAATAAAGTCTAGCACAAAAATATTTGCTCCCACCCTTGATCTGTTTTTCAAAGTGTAGAACGCATATTGCTTTGTGGCCCAGAGGCCTTAAGGCACAGCTAAATAAAAGTACTGTATATTGTCCCAGTCACAAAAAAGCACAATTTGAGGTAAACAAAGTACAAACTTGGTTCTAAGCTGATGACCCAGTGTTATTTTTCCCTAAAGCACTATTGCTGTTGCATTGGAAAAACAATCATTAGCAAAAATTATTAAAGTGTTATTGGAACAAAGATGCACATGCACTTCAAAAGAAGAATACTGCAGTAGAAGAACTTCAGCTGCACTGTGTACTAGAGTAGGATCAACGTTTTCGTGCGTTTTCACAGATTTGTACCTTTTTGGACTGGTAACATCTGCCGGTACGTACCTATAAATATTTTCTTTACCAAGCTATCACATCAATCTTTAATGCACTTACACAATTGTATGTCAACATATGTTTTATTAGTTTATAGTAAGATCTTTATAATTTATCATTCATTGGCTTTGAGGCCAACTAGTGTATCCAGCTCCTTACCTGCCTTTAATACCTCAGCGTTACATCTAATTCAGATAGACCTGTCGCTGCGCTCATTGATGACGGTTTCCCTTAGCAGGATGCCAACAGCCCCAGTCAATCCTAGCTCTCTAAGGAAAATTATGAATGCGATTGTTGTGATCTCGCTGTGCCAGAACCAGAAAAAGGAAAAAAAAAATGATAACAAATGTGAATGAGATTGACCCAGCTGTGCAAGCTGTTGAAAAAGCAAAGAGAATATCTTCCTCTTCCATTGGTGTAGCATGTTTTTGATCAATGTTAAAAACATTGTTCCCAGAAACCACAAAATTATTTTAAGTTGTATTCATGGGGGGTTTTTTTTCTTCTGAATGACATGGCTTCATGTCTTTGTTCCCATTTGCAGCATCATAGCTGAGAGTTGATGAAACCATACTAAAGCTATCAAATAACAAGTTAGTGGTCAGTTAGGTAGAATGGATCATTTCAGTATCAATTCATCAATTTAATTTCCAATGTGATAAAGCCCCTGTGAGTGCTTTAATAAAACTAAAATGACTTTTGGCTGTTAATTGCTTTTCATGTAAAATTAAGCCTCTAGATTGGACCCAGGCCTGTGAGCTGCAGTGAACTGCCCAGGATCCTACCCTCTTTTCTATATTCAGCATGCTGGAGAAGGATCTTTTTTTAATGCACAATTCTGATGTTCTTTGCAGGGATGCCATGCTTCCTAATTAATGTCTGTGTTTGACTACCATGTATTTGTTACAGTTGGGGAAGTGACAACGACTATTTGTTGAGCCAAGCGGGGGAGCAGAGGCTAAAAACAAGGTATGGATGGAAGAAAGAGAGAGCAGATGGGATGGTGTCAGGGAGTGCAGAATGAAGCATACCTTCATCCATCACGGCATGTGTGCACGACACACACACACACACACACACACACAGGAAGCACACACAGTAATCTCACTATTGAGGCAACAAAGCACAAGAAATGGCTAAGGTTTCTAGTCAGTGTCAAACTAAATTTACTAGTAAATGTAACATCTTTGCACAGCAGCTACTTACAGTCAAAAAGGCTACATGTTCCACAGTGAGTGGAGTCAGACCATGTGCAGGAAGCACTTTGTATAGCAACTTAATGGATATATGACCATGCTTTAAAATGTTTTTATGGAGAGTATTTTTTTTACACTTTTATCATAATAGTTTCAAGTGAGTATCCTGATCATAACACTTCAGAAAATGCTTTCTAGCAAGCAAATGTTGAAAGGAATGCAATGTCTAATTTTCATTACAACACTCTTTGATGGCTTGTGAAACAATGACCGCATTCTTTACTTTTACTAACTTTAAACAAGTAGTTTTAATTGCCTAAGCTTAACCACTCCAGGTCACTTTCAGGTTATTTCATGGGTTGCTGCCATTTAATTAGTTGTACACTGAAACATCCTTTGCAAACAGTGTCAGTTCTCGTTCAAATTGGACTGTGCACAAAAGCGTGGTGTAAAATCAGGGCGGACAGCCTTAGGGAGGTTTACAAGGTAGCAGTCAGGAATTCTAGCATATTCTCCAAATTGCAATTTAATCAGGACCGTAAGACTCAAAATAAGAGTTAATTATATCTGCAGGCGGAGGTGGGTTGCAAAGCAGCTTGCAGATGACTATATGTTATATAAAATTCACCATTTAGGCTTTTAACACTGTGGCCTGTCCGAACAAACACTTGCGTTTAACTATATAGTTTGTAAGATCAAATGCTGAATAGAATCCTTCGTTATTTTTAGTGTTGTTATTCTAAAAATAACAACTTGCTGTTAAGCTCTTAATTTTAAATTTAGAAAGTGTATCTGTGATAATTGCAGTGGCACAAAAACCACAGAAGTGTCCACATCTTCTTTCTTTGGTAGAAAAATATCAGCCACTTGCAATTTGTTCTTTTGTTTTTTTATTTTTTCCCCCCCTTTTTTTTTAACGTGAAAAGAATGGCTTCGGACTCTGGCTGGGGAGCGTGCACAAAAACATCAAGAAGCAAGATCTCCACCTGTGACCCTGTAGGCTCCAGCTCTGTGTTGGGTTTGGAGTGTGATGTAGGCCTGGCTGCTCCTCTGAATTCCCTGCCGGGGACGGTGGGGATTAGCTGGAAAACTGTCTGAGAATGACTAAATAAACAATGAAAGCAACAGCAAGAGGGGAAACAAAAGACAGCATGGGCATGACATTGTTTTTGTGAACTCTATACTGGATTGCCAAGGTTATAAAAGGTGACAGTAGAAAGATTTGAGAGGAACTTTCAAAGAAAGACCTATCAACTGATGTTGTCTGGATGTTTTCTAAAATGTAAAAGATTCAAACCTACCATGGAGACACTCTGGAAACTGTTTTATATAAATGATATAAATAAGCAATACTTATGAGTGTGTTTTCTTCTTTGAGACACGAGAAAAATTAGAATTTCCATACAACCCATTCACCAAATATCTACAAAGAAAGCCAGGAGCCTTATAGAAAATTGGGTGCATAATGCAGCAATTCACTTCTCATTTCTGCTCCCCACATATTGGACGGGGCAAGCAGAATGGTAATGGAGTTGATGTCTCCATGCTCCGACTCACGCTCATTTGTTATTTATTCATGAGAAAGCAAGCAGGGTGCCTAGCTTAATACAGTTCATATTATTCACTCACTCATGCTATCCAGATTCAAGTATAATATGATTTCAGTTGAAAACTTTTATCCTCCTATTCTTGAAACGCAACTTCATTCAAACTTGTAAGTCAAAGAGAAGGAAAAGATTCTTCTGAATGTGTAACAAAAGCACGACAAGGTCGAGCATGGCAATCATCCAACCCTACTTGGAGAAGAAAGACATAGCTGAGGATTATTTCCCCAGTGGTTGTATGAATATACGGTAATAAGGCTAAATGACTTCATCCGTCAAACTTTGTCCCTTTTGTTTTTCTCTTTTGATCATACTCATACATCAATTTTGCCCAAGAATGTGCTGCATTTGGACTATTTCTGCCTGCTGGAACAAATCTAAAGCAAACTAAAAAACTACCAATTAAAGTTTTTTTGCACCAAGGATACCGAGCAGTTAATAAAAGCCTCTACACGGTGAGGACAATTGGCCTTTAACAAAATATGACTACATAAAAACAGTAGTTTTAGCTTATTACTAACAAGAATGAAGGCAGTAAAGAAGCAGAACTACTCTGTAACCACAGCTATTATTTAGATATGGGAACACAGTGGAAATAATACATTAAAGTGTGACAGTGTAAAAAAAAATCACAGACCTAAATGGATGCAACCACCACAAAAATCACTCATTGGCTTGTGATCACCTGCTTTGAAGTCTTGACTTAAATTTGAATTCTGCTGACCTCTTGGTGTTGTGGAGCCAGCAGTAAGCAACATTAAGCATTAAAAACATTTTAAGAGTCAACAACACCTTAAAATGTTGTTGACAATAGGAAAGATCAGGAAAATTAAATGGCTAAAAAAAAAAACACTGTCAGAAAGTGTTGCAGACCACCATCAAACAATTTAAAAAAATTAAAAAGTTCAAACTAGCATGGCTCAAGTTGCCACAGCAAAGCACAGTCGAGAGTGGAAGTGGGGGTTCTGGGGATAATCTACAAATCAAATTTTCCCCGCTGAATATCGGAATGTATTTTTGCTCTTTCCCTAGTTGAGAGATCTAGTTCAGTGACTAAAAATAGTGGACCTAAAATCTCAGTCCAATCAGTCAGGTCATAAAAGTATAAACTTTATTTTTAAGTGAATTATTTAAAAAAAACAAAACACCCCCATACATTTGTCATGAGGATGGTAGAGTCCAGTAAATACACCAGTACTGCTGATTTAATAACACAGTATATCAGAATATAAGTTTCGACAAACTATACAACATCAACACTCATAACACGGATACAAAGTGTTTATTCCAACTGCTCTTAATACTTGTAATTTTTTATTTATCAGCCTTTATAAATGGAGATAGCAGTTTGTGGCATTTCTACATTTGGCTTTCTTGTTCAGCCTCAGAGCAAGGATTTGTACTGTAGCTTTAGAAAGCTTGTCCTGAACAGCGGAAATACAACTGTGTAAATACTAGATCAACAAGTTGTCTTGTACACATTGGCTATGTTAAAAGCAGTTTTGGATTATAGATAAAGATAACTTTTCTATTGTTCCCATTCTTTTGAAATTCTGTTTGATTGTATGAATGCTTGTGTCTCATCAGACGTCTTATTCTTTTCTTTTTTCTTCAGTAGTCACGCTGCTTTTTTTGTTTGTTTATTTTTTCTTTTTTTTTGCACTCTCATTGATTTTTGTTATTATTTCTGACAAACATGATGGGAAAAACTACCAAATCAAATGTAATAAGAACAAACAGATCTTCAACACTTAGAGTTCATTTCTTGAATGAAAAGTCTGCAAACTAACTCAACACCAGTTATTACCATTCTACCATCTCGGAACACAGAAGGTGGACCACTTAGCTACTGTGTGCCCTGTCCCTCGAAAATCATCTGTGTTTACTTAACCTTTAGGAAGTCCTCATTAGTCAGCTTACTCCAGAGGGCCTATTACGTTGTCAAGCGTGAGATAAATTAACAGTGGGATCATTGATTTGACTTATGCCTTGAGCCGGGATCACGTTGGCTGGTCAGTATGCACCGGGTAATTAGTTTATCAACAAGAAGGGACTTTTCTTAAGTGATTAATCAGGGGATGTCTCTGACTCTGAAAAGCACTAGCATGCAGCCAGTGGAGTGAAGAGGCACCTGATGTGGGCAGATGGTAGTCACCTTTAAAAAGCATCCTGCTTGTACATATATGTAAGTGTCCTAAAAAAGCCCAGACTTTCTGGGAAGAAGGTCAATTATAAGACGAAAGAATGAGCGCCATAATCTGTAACAGCTTAGGTTGAATAGCTCAGCGGGGAAATATCTTCTATTACCATATTTTATTACCCATAACCCTGTTTTCAGTCAAAAAAATTTAAACACAAATTTACACAGAAAATAACTGTCTTTTAGGAACAGAAACTAAAAACCGGTATCTCAGGTTGGTCCGAAACATTGAAGCTGGTTTCCTGATAAGGCCTGATCTTTTGAGAACACCGCCTTCTATTCAGAGTGCTTTGGGCAAGAAAAATCAAGAGAGGAATATGTTTTATAATTGATTAGATATCATTAAGCATCAAAACAAAAAGGCAAGCCTCGGCACTGCTAATAGTAAAATGCCTCAGGGTGAAAAGTGCCTCCTCTTGTACATTTACCCCGTATGAGGGAAAAAAAAGGAACTTTGTAGAGTCTAGCAAATTTGTATTTATAGTAGTCAGAAGGGGCTTCAGAGATGCATGGGTTAGGAGACTGCGACTTAAGCAGCACAGGGAAAGAAAATGAGTTTTGGACCAAATGTGGCTGGAGGATAACTGTGCACTCTTTAGGCATTTGATTAAAGGGCTACCGTTTGTCATGCAGTTGCAAACCCAGCTGTTGCGGCACATGCTGAGTCACGGCATATGGAGCGGGCGTGGGGACAAGAAGGGAGGCCGAGCGCCAATAAGTTAGAATGGAGGGGAGAGATGCACACTGCTGGGATCTAACGCTTTCATCCAATAATGGAATCTCATTACCAAAGTGAAAGCTGTCCAGGCAGACCTAATGAAGCCCCACATGGTGAAGGCTGGCCCCTTCACACTGAGACGAGGGAGGGAGGAAGGAGTAAGGGGAGCTAGTTGGACTGACAAAGAGCGAGTGCAGGAGAGACATCAAATCCATAAGTAGGAGGAGATGTGTCAGCGCTAAATAAATATGGGGAAAAGATGGCAACAGATACAGGGCAAAAGGGGAACAAGGAGCAAAGAGAGGAGGGTGAAAAGAAAGAATATGAAAATCAATTGAAAGATAAATGATGCTGCAACTCCCAGAGGAAAACAGTACTCAAAAAGAGACTCCAGAAAGCATATGGACAAACGCTAACGTCCAAGCTTTTAGGGCTAATTGATAGATGGCTACTACAGGTTGCCACCCACTCTCTGTGGAGAACTTCAATTTTTTCCCTCTCTCTGAGCATGTCTGACAGGGCAATCTCTGTATGCTAATTGGCTAGCCGAGCCATTGGGTCACACAGTCCCACTGTCCATCCCCGGAGTGCTGTCATCCTGCTGCAGCTGACAACAACTACTTTTCCTCTTTGGTGGGAAGGTGCATGGCAGTTGCCAAAGAAAACCTGAGACAAAGCCTCCCCAGTAGACACAGAGGCCCTGTGTTTCAGTAAAGGACGCTAAAAATAACCTGCAATTTCACTATGCAAACCTGACACTGCGGTCACTGTTGACAGTACATCCAGCTGGGATGATATGGAGGACAAGTGCAGGGCTATGACCATTACATTAGGAATTTATACGATCTGTGATTGAAAAAGTAGCCATATAAGCCAAGTGAAATACAGTAGCAATGGAAAAACAGTTAAAATATCTAAAATACGCATATATTTTATAAGAATCATATGAAGGTTTTACTTTATGCTGTGTAGAATAAAAAAAAATCTTATTCTTAAAACAGTTGCTTCTTATAGAAAATCACTGTTAATTACCTTTTTTTTTAAAAAAAAAGAAAAAGATGACTTCTGCATTGAATCTATATAGAGCCTACAATGTAACCTATGCAAGGTCATGACACCACTTATGCCATTTACTACCATTTATACATGTGAAATGTGCAATTACGTTCCTATAGAGGTGCTCATCAGGTTAAACGTTAGATTTGGTATAGAAACCTTATAGAAGTCATAAAAACTGTGGAAACAAAAAGCAAAAAATGTCCTAACTGTAAGACAAAGCAGGGCCTTATGACTGGAAAAGCTGTGACTTTTAATTCCAATATTGCTGTACCCAGTGTCTTTGCAATGTGATGTAACTTAATGGTATTTACCTTTGAAAAATAAGTATAAAAACTTTTTTTAAACTATGTTTACTTATGTTTTTCCCAAACATAAGGGCATTTACAGAATTATTAGGTACAAATAGAGGGAAGTTAAGCAAGAAACATTAAAAACACACACAAAATAAAAAGACAAAATAAGAAAAATAATCCCTTTAAACACCAATCCCACTCCTACCCAACACTAGACAAGGGCTATGATGGAATTAATGTCTAAGCCAAAAGAAAAACTAAAAATAAGTAAGTAAATAAATATTAAACAAGAAAATACACTAACATAGAGAAGAGGGCCACCAGTGAAGTATATAAAAACCCATAACAGTTTAACAATGCCTCCATAAAAATATACATTTGAGTAGCACAAACAAGTCTGGTTGTCAACTCTCTCTGAGGTGATGTGTTATATATATAATGTTTAAAAGCTTTAGACCAGGATTTGTGAAAGAGCTGCTTTTTCTGAAGTCATGTAATAGAGTTCGTTAACTTAAGCTTTGATATGACCTACAAGAAGTCGCATGTCACAATATGAGTGATATAGCAATGCCATGGATTTATGTTCTCAGTACAATCCAGTATGTGACAAGCCCAGGCATGTCTGAAACCGAGAACATGTTTCAGCGTCCATTGAGGATGTAGCAAAAACGGAGCTACTTCAACAAGTGCCAATAGAGCAATTTGAAGAAAAGTGTTACTGCTAACGGTGGAAACAGCAAAACAGCTTCTTCACTTGAGGCAAAAACAACCAGGCTACAAAACAGGCGATACTAGAAGCTGGTCATGTGTAGCCCAAAAGTACATAAATGACTCAACCTGGATAAGCTGAAGCACTTGCTATCCGCACTCCATATGACAGGAAATAACTAATGAGTGTACATAGTGGTACAGAAGCTCAACCCAAGAAGTTGCAAGGTGGAAAATATTTCATGTTTATCATGTCAGAAACTACTAATACTAAATCTCTGCACATCTGAAGGTGCAACAGGTGCGTGGGAGAAGAAATTCCACAAAAGCAATTAAATGTCACTCCTGCTCAGAGTCTCGCTTACAATGTCACATTAAAATCAAGCATCTGATGAAGGTCAATAGGACAGAAAAGCTGTGAAATAAATTTATTAGAGTTAAGTACGACAGTGTGCAAAAATTGAATTTAATAGTTTTTTTGTGGATTTTTTTTATTTGACAATATTGTGCAACCTGCATAAGAGTTACACATGTAAGTTTTAAGCAGATATGTTATACTTAAAATTTCAAGGCAAACCTTTTATCCTTACATTTGTCTTATGCCTTGTCACTCTGCATTATGCTGTGTCATTACTATTGCACAGTAATGTCGCTGCTCGCACCTTACAGAGGTAAAGTCACAATGTAAATTAGGTAGTCAGTCATCAGTGACAGAATCTCATTAGGAAATAAGGATGGAAAATACCCTTCATTTTGTTTGCCCTCATAAATGCTGCTTCCTACAATCTGTAATCACTAATAAAATGCTGTTCAAAATTTGTTTTTCTATATTGTCTGAAACACCAGTATTGCAAATTTCCTTAAAACATGATAATAATTAATAATACATTGCCCACACCTACCTAGCAGTGTCCTTAATTAGATGTCAGGCATATACTCTTTACTTTTTTTTTTTACTTTTTACTTACTTTTTTGAAGGACAATTTAACAATTAAATGAGGACAATTTGTTAAGAATTTACATGAAACCAATCGTAAAGTGCAAATTTAACTATACCTAAAACTGTCACTGATTTGAAGGAAGAAGAAGAAAAATAAATCTATAATTTTTTGTCACACAATTCATCAATTAAAAAAGCAAACCAAAAAACTATTGACAACAATGTCTTTAAAACAGTAGACTGACAAGTCTGAAATGCTTTGGCAGTGATTTGAAAGAAAGATCTTATTATCATTTGTAATTTCACCTCACTATGTTTGACTGTCATAATCCAAAAACAAACAGAAATTCAACACAAACAACAACAAAATCCTTATATCTGGGCCAACTTTGTCTTGCATAATCCCCAGTGGGAAAACCTTTTCAGCTCAAAGCTCATTTTGCTTCTCTCATATCAATTTATAGTACTGCCTTCCACTCCAATAAAAAAAGGAACACCAGAGCCTCCCACCCGAACTCATACCCTACCTCCTAAAAAAGAAGTGAAAACATACTGACATAGACAGGTGGCCAATTTTGTGACATTTCATCATCTGTGAAAGAAATTTACTGTGGAAAACTGTCATTTTGAGTTGTTGAGTTGTCTTAGACAATGACAGATACATGTCTATGTAGTTATTCAGAAACTTGTGCACCTAAAATGACCGGCTCTAACCCCATTTACAGGAAGCAATTGTTGTTTTCTTTACTTGGTTTTAACATTATATATTATTGCTCACATCTAGCTCCCTGTATTTCCTCGCACACCCACTTTACTTAGTGACTAACCAAGTTAAATTGGTGGAAACAGCTATTCGGTAAGCTAACAAGCCAAAATTATACCTCTGTACAGATAAGTCTGAGAAAAAAGTACAGGACACACAGCATTTAATACAGCTGATCATCCTCTGTTGGCCATCGGGCATCATTAATGGATTTGCATGGTATAATTTTGAATTTCCCTACTCAAATTAAATAATGATCCCATTTCAAACCAGTGCACTCACCACAACACCCCAGTCTCATTTGAAAAGCTTAACATAGACCCTTGGCATTCATCCAGTTTAACGTGACAGCTTGACAGTTTGAGGATGCACACCCAAGATACCAAAGAAAAAAAAAAGTATAGCCTAAAGGTTAGTGCTGCACCTAGTCAATCAATGCAAAGTTTTTCATGCCACAAGGGACTGTTATGCTAATAACCCACAAGAAAAGAAAAACATCTTTAATCATTTCTCGTTTATTTGATGAATTGTGAGCCGGCGCCACCATTAAATTTGATAAAATGCTACATTAACTTATGTCCACATCTGTGTTTTAATCACGCTATTGAGATGGATGAGGTGTCTGTGTGACAATGGCAGTGTCCCATATAGCTTTAGATCCACGACTCTGAATAAGAGGTTATTTTCACCTGGTGTCAGCACTTTTACAAAGCCTGATTGCTTGAGAATAATGGCCACTTTGGCAACTGTCAATTTTCCTCTAAGGCAAATTGTTGATGCTGTGTGATTCGCCGAAGCTGTCATTTCCTGGCCGCCTATTTCAATCAGGGCCACCCTGCTTACTTCATTACAAAGATAGGCAGATAACTCAGCAGCTTGACTCACATAATCTGCCTTCCTGAGTTTTATCATTTATTCACAAGTCCAGATTTGTGCTCTAATTGGAAGCACGAACTTGGTAAACAAGTACTTCGGTCCCATTTGCAGATGTTTGCCAGTTATCTGCTTATATCCTTATGCCTTAAAATAATTTTCTTGTGAATTCCTGACCTTGATATTGCGAATTAATTTATTTTAATAAATTTAACTTATTCCTAAGATCGTCTCACTACCTCAGCAGATTGTTTTACTTTACTTTAAGACTAGGGAGCTTTTTATAGTCAAAAATGAAAGCAAGAAACTTCCCTCGAAAGAGCAGCGACAAAGCTCCAAGAATGAGTATTAAATTTCTTCCGTACTGAAGGACTTCGAATTAGAAAGTCTTCACATTCTTTGGCACATAAAGTATCATGCCGAAGACATATGCATTAATTCAAGGGTCAGTTCTGCTGTTAATACTTTGGGACCAGCCCAAGTACCAATAAGCCTCAGCTGAAGAATGCTGTGCATTAGAGGCTTAGCGCTTTCTTTCTCAAACTCTCATCAGGGCCATTTTCAGGCTAGCTTCATATAAGTGCCAAATGGCAGAAAGCAAAAGGATGGTGAAGAGACTGGAACATGCAGCCAGCCACAGCCACATATTTTTATTCTGGGGAATAACTGGACCAAACCTGAACTGCATAATCATTAAATATTAGACTACAATTCAGCAAGCTGACACAATGATGACTCCAAAGGGACGTCCTCTTGGTCTTCTGCTGTATCTGAAGATATTACAAGGCAACTGTTTGCTTTAGACATACAAACTTTATCAGTAGAAAGGTACTAGCTGCTCCCTGGCATCCATGAAGCTGCAAAATCAATAATGTACCAACAGAGATGCATCACTGGCCCCACACCATTCAACATTTAAAAGAAGTCTCCAAGAGATAGTAAGAGACAATAGTAGTGATCCATGGTTGATCGTTGATTAGAACTCCTCACATGATATGAGATTAAATCATTCACTAGAGCCTGTGTAGAGGTGTCTAATTGACTTTTATGGGGCATGTCTCTCCAGACAGATCGACCTTGAAATTACAGATCGGAAAATGAGGCCTTGGACAAAATGCCCACTTGGACTGAAAGGCTATGTAAATGAGGCTAATCAGTTTTGCAATTCTCAGCCCTGAATTGTGCTTTTGCTGCTAAAACAACTGTATATAATGTCTATTTGAAACTCATTCTCTGCACTTATTTTTTATTTACCTTTCTTTAACTGGCCTAAAATCATTCTAATGATAGCTAGCCAGAAAGCTTTGTTAATTTTAGGGTAACAAGGTCATTTTTGTGGCTTGTTGTTTGAAGCAATAGCTTCACATGTTTACCCACAAAGATGCTTTAAAAAAACCACCGCTCAACCAAAAGGAACGTTTCTGTCACGCCACTAAATCTCACATCTGCTCCCAATAATCATGTTTATCCTCAGCATTGCCACTACTATGAACTCTCAGCCGGAGAAATCCAGGGCCGAAACACGCAAATATCCTCCAATACTGAGATCACCTTGAATATCTGGAAACTCAAAACCAAAACACTACATGAATTCATGTAATTTTTCAGGATCAATCATATTCTGTAACCAACAAATTCCCTGCAGAAGTATTACAAACTTGTCACACCAAGAAAAAGGGACTTTTCTAACACTCCTGCAGGTCTATGACACACTCTAAATGGCCTTCACTCTAAGTCAACCGCATTAAGATTCTTAGAGGCCACACGACTGTGTGATTCTTCGTATTTGTCAGAATTTGTACCCATCCTTTCAAAGCATTCTCTGCAGACTTCCTCTGGTAACCACTTTACTACAACACAATGGTTATTCATTAAGTTGGTAACACTGGATAGCTGAAAGAATAATAATATAAATGAAAAAGTTATTGGAAACTAACAATTGTAACCTAAGGTTCTCCATTGACAAAAGAGAGTCACAATATTTTTCTTTCTTTTCCCCGGTACCAAATAAATCAAATTAATACACAAGAAGTTACGTTTTATATAAGGATAAAGAGCAAGAAGCGGCAGAAAGATAAGTGCACTGTATGGATGTTACTCATAGAGATGGGAGGTTATTTCTTTTTGAATTGTGTGTATAAAATAATAAAATAATACAAAGATTAAGGCTCTATAGCACACTTTGCATGTCAGACTCTTACCTAAGGATTTTAAGAAACATGCCAAAACTTGAATGTCTCAAAGCTTAATACATCCCTTGAAAACGTACCTTTGGCAGCTTTATTAAAAAGTTCATTTTGGCCTACTTAACAATCCAACTCTTGCTGAAACCAATTACCTCTTTGGGACACCTACGAGACAATTATGATTGGGGCGTTTTAGTTAGGATAATTAGTTGATCAGAGGCCTAATCGGTTATGCTAGGGTAACACTTTTCATAAATAAAGATGAGTAAACATGCACATATGCTAATACATATGTTAACTAAGAGGAGCAATTGCTAATTTCCCCTGTCAGCCTGTTTGGCTCTGTCAGTTCACAGCTGTAAATATGAACTGAAAGCTACAACCTTGTAAATAAAGGCTGAACCAAAAAGGTAAGTGAAAGTAGAAAAAGAGAAAAGGTTATGTTGTTTTATACTTAGGATGGTAGGTAGAGTATTATGTATACAGATACACATAGAGAGTCAAGCAGCTGAGGAAGACCACAAAAACATAAGGACTTGGTATGTTCAACAGTAGGTAAACAGCGGTATCTTGACAGGGAAAACTTAATCAGGATATTGTACAATGGATTGAAAAATACTAGCAAAAAACTCAGGTTCAAGGCAGTAAATGCACACACGTGGGACAATATCCAAAGGACATTTTTGCAGAGGTCTGGTGGTTTGTTCAGTTGCAGCTCTGCGAAACAAAATTGTGCTGTCACGCATCTTTAAGTGAGAAGTCTTTCTCCCAGCAACCATTCAAAACAAGCTCTACTTATTCAGTCTTTTTCTAACTGTGTTGTCATGAACTTCAGCATTTAGCATGCAAACTTAGGCCTACAGAGCTTGAGATACAGATCTTGGGTTTTGTTAAAGTTTCTCTGAGCATTGCAGAGTCCGAGCTTGGGGTGAATTTTTTGGGACTTCCACTCTTGACAAAATTAGCAACTGTCTTGAATGTTTTCCACCATCTTACTGTCGTATGATGGAGTTCAAATTGTTTAGAAAAAGCTTTGTAACCCTTTCCAGACAGTTGCTGTCCCACAAAATGCCCAAACATTTGCATTTGTGATGCATTTGTGATGCAAATGCAAATGTTTGGTTACTGATGACTAATTAATCAGCGGTATTTGATTAGTAGCGCCTGCTTGCTACCTACCCTCTTAATTCCTATAAAAGTAGTAGTTCTTTTTTTCTTATACACGGCTTCTACATTTTGGCTCAACATCATGTGTTGTTATTCAATTAAGACCGCGCTTACCTAATTTAAAGACCTGCATGTGGAAATGAAGATTTTTAATACACTTCTTGATTTTTGTGTGCTTCCTCTTTACCTTGAACGATCCTTTAAAACCATCTGAAAAACATAACCTCTGTTTTCTTCTGCTTATGCTTTCTTTTCCTATTGAGCAGTTCAAACTGAGGGACTAGCTCCGGCTGAGACTATGCGCGTAAATTGTACTGTTGAGTGGTTTCTTGTTTCCGCTATTAACCATGCAGCAGAAAAGCACTGGCAGCAGTCATGCAGGATCCTTGTCCCTTCACCGCAGTGTCTGCCAGGATGTTCTTTAAGCTAAGTCATCCTCTTTGTCTTGCTTTTTGTTTTCACTTGCAATTTAATGCGCAAGATTACTGATATTACAGGCATGAGAAAACAATTTCATTTGGAACAAAAGACAAGACCATTGATGCACAACAGCGAGAGAAGATAACAGACGGCTGAAAGTAAAATTTCATTTTCAGATTAGAGACAAGCTGTGCAAAGGCCTCTATAAAAAGCTGTCTCGCCAGATGCCTTTTTGGGCAAATCCTTGATTTGATTAGCTTTTAAATGCTGTTTAAAAAGCCTCTACTGCACAGAACACAATTAGGTTTTTCAAATGGTGAACTAGTGATCCCCTCTACAGCTTGATATCCGCAGGCTTATCTCCTAGTTTATTACATTATAGTGAGAAAATATTACTGTAATTATACTGTAAATAGAAGCCATAATTGAAAAGGGGGGCACCCAGTGATGTGCAATTAGAATTAGTCTTGCAAAACTGTAGGTGGCTGGTGAAGGTGAGCATCTTTTCTGCATCAGCAGCAACAAATGAAGGCACAACTGCTGCGGTAGTGCAAGAGAGCCATTAAAGAGAATGCGCAACTAGATCCTCAAATGAATGAATGCACTAAGTAGTTCTCCAGACAGACAACATTAAAGTGTAAAGTGTGGCTCCCAACTAAAGCTAACATCATTAAGTTCACAACAAGAAGATCTGAAGCTACAGGGCACACTCATGAGAGAAGAGGGTTTTCGAATGCATTAAAAACTGCCAGAGTTGATATTTCTGAATATCCCTCAAAAACATATTCAAATGTCCTGTGAGTTACATAGACTGGAACACACTTTTCAACCCATAAGTGAGACAGCCTAAAGTTATGTTAGTCTCTGTTCACTAATGGTCCCAGAGAACTCCTACGCCCAGACAACGAAATAGATTATTTGTATTATTCTTCCAAAATGAATGGAGAAAGAGAGAGATCCTATTTGCCCCTATATTGACTTATCTTCTTGGTCTCACTGTGAAATCTAGAATTAAATTTAAAATCCTTCTCATATACAAAGTCTTGAATAATCAGACGTATTTTGATAAAGTGTGATGTCTAAAGTGCTGTAAAAAAAAGTGTCTGTTTTCTTGTTTTGTTTTGTTTTTTGCATGTTTACAACATAATAAGGAGTGTATGTGTGACATACATACATAGCACACTTAGATGTTTCAGATGTATTACATTTTAATTGTCATGGTCTTGGGTCATTTGACCCACCGCTTTGTGTTTATTGATTATTATTATTATTATTATAGCTGTTGTTGTTATTATGATTCTTTTGTTCTAGTTCATGCTGATTGTGTGTTTGGGTTTACATCGTTTGGTTCTTAGGGTTTTTGGTTCTGCACTCCTTCTGTTTTGTGTCTGCCCATGTGTTCCCTGTGTTCGGTCTGTACTACATCACTGTGTCCAGTCAGTGCATTTCCTGTTTTATTTTGTAGGTCTCGCTCTTAAGTCAGGGTGTTCCGTTTGTGCTCTCCCTGTCTTGTCAGTGTAATCAGCGTCAGCTGTGTTGCCCAGCTGTTTCCTCTTAGCCCTGTTCACCTCTTGTATTTAGTGTCTGCGTCCTCCCCTGCTTGTTGTCGCGTCGTACTCTCACATTCTCTGCGTGTTCAAGATTCAAGATTCTTTATTTGTTACATGCAGGTTATACAGGTACAACACGCAGTGAAATGAACCTGACACGCTCCTAGACTGTGCAAAAAGAAAGGGGGGGGGGCAATATATAACAATAGATATTTACAAGATATACAATCATGCAGTCACGGTGTGTGTGTGTGTGTGTGTGTGTGTGTGGTCGTAGTGGGGGGGGGTTAGAGAGTCCTGTCTCAGTCACTTATGGA
>VUQR01036441.1:17163-27795 GCA_015108515.1 Hemichromis elongatus
AAAATTTTTTTAATTAAAAAATATAATTTTTTTTTTTTTTTTTTTAAAAAAGGCAAAGTGACTGCAATCTGCAAGACTGAGAATCTACATGTGCTGCCTGGAGGCAGAGCACATGATCGCAGCGGGTAGTTATCATGTAGCGGCACATATATGGTGTCAGCTTTCCCCTTGTAAATTAAGTTCAGATTGCTTAAAACCAAAAACAGAGCCGCAGTAGGTGGCGGCGTGATTGGCGGGCGGATACTGTGACATGTCAAGCCATGTTCTGTCATAGGTCATGCAATAAGAGCAGCGATGGGAACGGTATGGGAAACATACAGAGTATGGCCAGTATGGACAGGCCGTGTGATGGGAAGGCCATCTGGTATCAACAGCCACGCATCGCCATATGACCACACCCCCCCTCATCCCTCATCCTAAACCCAGCCCTCTTGCATTGATGGCCTCGCAGCAGCTATTAAACACTTATATGTTTCCGGTCATTGGCGTTATTTATTTATTTTTATCTGTATGGCATCCTCTTGCCGAAACAATGGCATTCCGCACGCTCTACATGTCTTCAAATATTGATCGTCCCAACCCCCTTCAGCAGGAGTAAAGGGAGAGCCTGAAGAAAGGAATAAAAAAAAATACACATAATGACTGAGCTGCCATTAAAAAAAAAAAACTTGACAGCATTTTAATTTCTGTAAGAAATCAAAAGGCATCAAATAAGGGAGAGAAGTCTTAGTTGCTGAAAACCCCACCGTCAAGAATCTGGCAGTAGATGAGACCTCTTTTAGTCTTTGGCTGCATAGCTGATTAATTACTTTCTTACTCAGAAAGGTCCTTCTAGTTTGCAGAGAAAAAGCAAAGCTGAGTTTGATCGACCTTGGCAAGTTGATGACTCCTGGGTTGCTTAGAAGGTTTCCTTTTCTCCAGATCTATTCTATTTTTCACGAGCAGAGGATGCCATGGCCCGTGTGAATAAATTGGGAGGATTTGAGCACTACCCAGCTGGTGTCGTTCTAAAAGAAGGGTCAGGTTATATTTAACTCAGATGTGGTCCGGTGCAGGCCCCGCCGCCATCCCCAATTGTGGATTGTGCAGTAATCTTGAGTGGGCAAAACCCCATTTGCTATAAGCCCTGCAGCAGCATTAAGATGAGGTCAAGACATCATCATTTCCCCGAGTATATTGTCCAAGCATAACAAGAGATTTAAAGCCGCCAGACGTCTTGAGGGAAACACAGAGTTCGGTACAATCCCATCCCAGCTGACTGCACTGACAGCTCACCTCCTGTTCAATAGTGTCCTTAAAATCCCAATTAAAAAAAAAAAAAGCAATAATGAGACCAGTAAAAAAACAAAAAAACAACAGTCCGCGATATGAATCCATTTATGGCGCAGGGGTGACTTGAACACACCTCAACTGCTGCGTTGTACAAAAGCAGGTGCTCCCCCATCTGAGGAATGTCCATCTGAGTTTAAAAGGTCACGCCACGATGCCGGCATGGCCTAAAGCATGCCAAACATCTTGACCTTATGAGGGTCACGGACTCTAAGGGGGCACCTCTTTGACCCATTTCAAGATGTTTATGGAGAGGAAATGCTCTCAAGTTGTTGGCATGCATTTCATCTTAATCATATAATCGAAGTCAACAGGCAACTTTTTGCCCAGATGCCCAAAAATCAGTTCTATGTTTTGCAAACGCTCCTCCACTTAAAAGGTGGCACTCATCCACAGGGCAACTGTTAGCGTATTATCATCAGAGCATGGAAAGCTGACAGAATATTTCTAAGTCTGCCAGACGGGTAGACTGAGGTTCAGTAACTCCACCCTTCTAAAGGAAAGAAGTGCGGCTGTCCTTCTTCGGTCATGTTTTTTTCTTCGTCCACTATTTCTGATGTCGTCTTCCATCTCTTTTTTTTTTTCCCCCTGAGTATCGAAGCGCTGCCAAGCTTGGCTGGGGAAGGAGTGTTGTGATGGTGTAGGCTGCCTGTGTGGATGCGCTTCAAACACAGGGAACACTTCCAATAATGTATGCACATCATGCCCTGGTACGCGCACACCCACACAGACACGGCAACACACTGGCAAGAGCTAACAAAAGCGCATTCCTGCGGTATCTGTGCAAGTGAAAGACAAAAGGGTTTTAATGCCATGTCTCTCACACTCCTGGTAATACAGCACTGCGAGCTATAAATCTTGGCCTGGGCTCTTTCAGAGCCTCGCAGGCGATGATCAGGGACAAACTTTCAATACTTCACTGCTCGTCCCTGGGTCACCAGTCATTCTATAGGTGGTACTGACACATCAGAGCCCATGAATGTGTCAGAGAACTCGTAAGTCACTTTGCTGCTTTGATGCTCGACAATCACACCAACACACGCATATGTGCGCGCACAGGGACGCCACTAAACATATCTCATGGTCATGTTTTCGGAGTCAAATGGTCACTAAGTGGTCAAAGTAAATACTCCTATATCTGATGTCCTGCAGCAGTCTGCACACATGCATGTAAATACCTGGTACACACATCACATGCACACGGTCTGCACATGTGTATGTGTAGTGTGTGTGTGTGCTAACCAGTCGCACGCACGCGTTTTCCTCCTGAAGGACATCGATAAATCTGACAATCACTGCTCTCATATGTTTAAGTGAGCGAAAGAAGAAAAAAAAAACCCACATGAAAGACATAAAGAGTGACGCTACCAGATGAAAATGAGCGCTAACGCAACAGAAGCCAAACAATTAACTGGGAGCACGGGAGAGAGCGGAAGAGTGCGAGAGGCTGGAGATACGGTAAGACGGGCAGAAAAGAGACCGGCGGGCACGGCAGCACTACCTGTTTCACTTCAGCAGGCATGGTCCAAAATCCCGTTTGGTTCCAGCAAAATTTAAAAAAAGAAAAAAAAGAAAGAAAGAAGGAAAAAAAAAAGAAAAACCTCCCGGGGAAACGTGTGCTAGATACTTCCTCCTGTCGGAAAAAGTTCTTCTTTCCCTCCTCTCCACCTCTCGTCTCCTCACGTTTTCCCTGTTTATTTACGTTGGGTTTTCCCTCTGTGAGCGCAGAGGTAGCAGCTCAGATGTAGGCAGCCATCCTCTACTCTGCTCCGTTCAGCCACACGGAGTTAGCGAGGGAAACACAGGAAGTGTGGCGCTGTGCCTTTCAAAATAAAACGATTAGGGATGCTCATGATAGACAGATAGATCAAATGGGAAGGTTGGTTGATGGTTCAATTCCCAGGTTGCGCAAGTATGCATCCCAAAGTATTGGGCAATCCCTGAGGAGTGTGAATGTTAGACATTATAGAAAAAGTGCTTGTGTAAATATGTTTGTGTTTGACTTAAAATATCATGTATATGGATAATAATCACAATTATAGTGTAGACTGTGTTGACCTTAAGAGACATGTAGGAGTGTTTACAGTAAGAATTATCAAACAATACCAAAAACCATTAATAACTTTTTTTTTTCCTAGCAGTTTCAATTTCTGCAATAGATATCTTTTTGCTGTCAAAGATGACACTGACACTTCTTTCGCACAAAATGACAATGTCAGACTGTTGGGTTCGTGACCTAACGGACCGCGTCGTTGATATGCTTTTTTATATGGCAGCAGGAAGACTGAGCAAAGTGCTCTGCAAAAGGCAATTCTTTTGGAAAAACATAATGCTTTTACTTTGAAAGTCAAATCCTCTCACATCCACTGTTATTTTGTCTATGTTAGGCTGGTTTCTCACAAATGAAAGAGGACCCCTACTTTCTCCTTTGCAGAGATGTTGTATTATGGACTGGTGAGAGGTAGAGGACTAAGCCAGTATCCTCCCTCAGCAGCACAACCAGGAGGTTAAAGAAAAAGGGCCGGAGCCAAACTGAACCCTATGCTCATGCACATACACACACTATACTCACTCAACAAAAAGAAAGTTAGGCAGCCAGAGAATAAAAACCTCCAGGGCTGAGAAAATTGGGTGTGTTAATAAAAAGGAGGGTTCACAGACAGGCAGCGAGAGCTGGAAATGTAGCAGCACTCTCTTTCCTCCCTCTCTTTCTCTCATTGGGTCTATCTCTGGCATCTTAGCGGGGTGGGACCAGCTCCCTCTATGCACTCCAGCTGCGTCTGTCTGTCAGCCTGTCGACCCCTCCCCCTTGTTGGCATAGACAGAGAGAGAGAGAGAGAGAGAGGAGGGGAGCGTAGGGGGGCTCACACACAAAACAAAAGTTGCTCCTATTGAAGCGGAGGCACCCCATACTCTGCAATTTTTACACCCTGCACACATACAAGCACACACAGCTCCTTTGCTCCAGCTCTTTGTGGCGTTCCTCTCGCTGCACTTGATATAAGGGAGGGGAGGGACGTACGTGAAAGAATTCGCATTCAAATATCTGTGACTGTGACCAAGAGCGAGTAGGAATGTTAATCTAATAACCCAGATGGAAGCTTAGCTAAGGACAACTTTGAGAGAGGTCCGAAAAGACAGCAGAGAGAGAGAGAAAGGATGACTGCACTAAAAGACTCCGACGGAGAAAGGAGAAATCCCAAACGGAGGGGAAAAGGCTGAGGTTTTGCATTCCACCAGCTTGGCAGTTCACGTCCTCGAATCTTACTGCTCCATTTGTTCTTAATGAAAGACCTGGCCCAGCATGCACCACTGCGTTTAGATCTATTTACTTTCAACAATACTATTTAGAATTCTGCCAAGCAACATTACCTTAAGAAGAAAAAAAAAAGTTAAAGTGCATTTCTCTCTCATACGCGATATCATATTCCATTTAAGCCATTTAAACACTGAGTGAGTTTCATAACCCTGTTTAAAAATCTATTAGGGTGCTTTGAAATGCTCAAGGGAGCAGATGAGAAAAGAAACAATGGTCTTTAGCTTTATCTATAAATCGTGCTCTGCATTTGCTCAATTTATTGTTTTTTAATGCTGTGTTTATCGTTTGCCAGATTTCCATGCGGTTTAATCGGGATTATATATCCCTGACTACCCCAGTGGCTCTGTAAGAGCCTGGGCAGAGCTGTGCTAACATCAGCTTGCCATCTGTACACCATCTTCATTTTGCGTGTAAACATTTGGTTATTGGAGCTAAGCACAGTACAGGTGAGGCTGATGGGAATGCGATTCATTAAAATGGGTTGCAAATTGAAATTCTGGCTTCATAACAGCGTTATAGGAAAACACAGAGGAACACCAAGGCAGTTATAATGATTCCTAAAGGGGAGCATTAATGTTTACCAGCTTGTATTGGAGTCCGTTTCGATGACTGAGACGATTCACAAAAATCTCCCCGGAGGGAAAAGTAAGGGTATAAGCAAGTCAGGAGGATTCCCCATCCTGCGGGGAAGCGTGTACACATCACATGGTGATAACCGTCTGGCTCTGGATGAAAGTCAAGGGATCACCACGATCATGAAGTGAGTCATACTTTATGGGATCATCAGCATCTCTGCAAGATCTCACAGTCACAGGGTGGCTGAGACGTGCGAGTCGATCATTTCATTGACAAACAGATATTTTCATCTCTACCTCAGGCACTTATCACAAGGCATTCCCTTCCAGCAATTAGCAACAGTGGAAAAGCAGAGAGGAAAGGCGTCAGCACACTAAAAGCCCTGACAGTACATTATAATCAAGATTTCATGTTAAAATAAGGCCCAAAATCAGCGTAGAAGACTGCTGTCAGACAAATGCTGTATCCCCTTGAGTCTAGTTAACCCCGCACCTAGGCCTTGTAGAAAACATGTACATGGATGTATGAATAATCCAGGAGTTGTAATCAAAGCTCCAGAAGTCGGCTTTAGCCTGTCATGGCGTATGGTGTGAAGCAGATGGTAGAAAGGTTAATGTTTGGCAACAACGCACGCTTTGACAGCCAGACAACTGGGATGAAGCTACATCTGTTAAAATCACGCTTTTGCACCTCTTTTCAGAAAATACAGAGAAGAAAAACCAAGGAGTAACAAAAGCAGGTCCAGAAGCGAGGAGCCACCACAGCAGTTTGAAAATATACGCGGTGCTTCATTACGTAAAATAACGTTTGTAGAATGTTCCGTTCCAAACGAGGGATTAATGACATTTAATTATGAACTCCTTTTGCAATGAGCCAAGAACACATTTCTCGGGAAACAGCGCTTTGACATGAAGCTTTTATAAAGGGGTGAGTCACTATGCCACTACACAGCAAACAGGACTTTTAAAAAATGCATAAAAAGTGATTTACAAGATAAATCAGACTTTGCTGCCCTACGTTGTTTTAAGACCATCACTGCACAGCGCAGGGGCCGTATGGCAAACAGCACGTATGTCTGAGGGCAAGATGATGTGCTCTGCTGCAGGCTGACTGCTGTTTACCCTAACAATGGCACAGCTTGCAAAAAAGCCCTTATCTAATACTATCATGTTTTATTTTCCCCTTGAAAAATGGCTAGTCAGCGATGCAGAGGATTAGAGTCCAATCTACTGGGGGCTTTTGTTGTGCAAAAAGGCAATTTTCCCTTCATTTGGGGAAATAAAGCTCTTTTAAATGACATCACTTCAGATCAAAAGGTTCTATTTTCTGTTTTTATGTTGCACTGCCGTAATTGCACAGCGAGATTTATAAAAAAAAAGAAAAAAAAGTATAACCGGATTAAGCTTTTCCTTGTTTTCCATCTCGTCATGCATAATTGGGACACTGAAAGAGGTGCAAACAACAGAATCTGAACCAGTCTGACGATGACATGCAGCAAATCATTAACTTTTACAGCTCAAAATATGCTTTCTGTCGCCTTCATTTTTAGCTGAGCATGTCTTTTGCATCGGTAATGGAGTCGTTCAAAGAGAACCTCTATTGGTACATATGATTATATTTGAGTTATTCAGTTGCCCTAATGCCTAAGGCCTCCATCTTTTAGCCCAAAATCCTGAGAAACATCTCTTGAGACAGATGAGCTGCTTACTTTTGCAGAAAAACCTACTTTCAGCTGCTCCTTTATTTACAGGGGGCGAACACAGCAGGCAGCTCCACATGCCTTTTTTTTATTTTATTTTTTTTTTACTTCGTAACACAACTTTAAAGGGATCTGCGTGCGATCCCGGGATTGAACTGGAGACCTTCTGCTTGTTAGGCAAATTTGTAAAGCGCTACACTTTGGAGGCCCCGTTGAGCAGCTTACTTTCTGGAGTTAAAATCAAACAATTAATTAACATCAGAATATAAATACATATCAAATATATATCAGCTTAAAATCCACAGTTTTGGAGAGAATTGCCTGCTGCTGTTTACAACAGTGAGCTTCTTAGGAATTCTGTTGGAAATGAATAGATAAAAGTAATGAAAGTAAATGGATGACTGCGTTTATCTTGGCCCGGAATGAGCAGCCTGAGTAAAGTCCCTGGAGAAGGACAAGTTTAAAGAGCGCTGATATTTTCACACATTCCTGGCTCCATTATGATCACTCTCTAAATTCAACAATCACTTTTAAACACTGTGAGGCAATTCAGATACTAGCGCCCTTTCCTTTTAAATATCCCAGCAATTACAAGGACCCTACAACCCAGCTCCAGTTTAAGAAAAATGGCCCATCCCAGTGTGTGCGTGTGCAAGCCTGTGGGAAAAACAAAACAAAACAAACAAACAAAAAAACAAAAACAGCAAAGCATCACAAGTTTCAGACTCAATAATGTCGAGTCTTTTCCCAGTCTGTCCAGATGTGTAGGGTGCCTCAGCCTGAGGCAATGCCAGAATGCATTAAGTCCGTCAGGCACAGTGAAGAGTCATCCAGTATTAGTGAATCTATGAAGCTGTATGATGGCACAGAAACATACACTCAAAGAGTTTGAATGCTCATATTGGCTGCAGTGCATACAGGTGCAAAAGTGGTGCTTTGCAGGAAGCAGCAAACACCAAGAGGTTTGATTCTGTTCCTATTAAAAGAGCTGAGAATTGACACTAATTCCAGGTAAAGTAGCCTGCTGAGAATTAAGGCTTCCCCTACTGAGTAGATTCTACTGAGTTTCTACTTTTTTTCATCAATGGATTCGTCTGCTTTTGCAGGCTTTCAGTTGTTTCCTCTGAAAGCAACTCTGCCATTTAAACAATAATTTCTATTATTATCATCTTCTCGCACCCCAACCTGTCGCAGCAGATGGCCCCGCCCCTCCCTGAGCCTGGTTCTGCCGGAGGTTTCTTCCTGTTAAAAGGGAGTTTTTCCTTCCCACTGTCGCCAAAGTGCTTGTTCATAGGGGGTCATATGATTGTTGGGTTATTGTACAATATAAAGCGCCTTGAGGCGACTGTTGTTGTGATCTGGCGCTGTATAAATAAAATTGAATTGAAATTGAATTGAATCGTTTATTTATTTATTTGGCCTGGATGAAACTCGCTCCCTTATCTGGCAGTGTACCTAAATATTCATACTGCATTTCCTTTATTAAAGAGCGTTCAAATAAAACAGAAAAAAGTTTCATTTTTAAAACTCATCTATTAAAGCCTTTAAAACTTGGTAATCTCTCTACTGAAATGTGAATTTCTTCCTGCAAAATCCCCCCCCCCAAAAAAAGGCTCTGTGCTGCTTCTGTTTCTCATTCGATCAACGTTTAAATGCTTGTAACTCACATAGTAAAAATGTCACGCCGGCATGTTAAACTCATGGAGATAATTAAATCAAGACTTTGAACACCTCCAGCTATACTATAAAGTTCGAGGACTGTTTTCCATTTAGCCTTGTTTAGTTATCTTGCTGGACGCTCGTAAAGGTTAGGTCACATTCCTCAGGTGGCGCTGGGGGTCTCGTGCAAAAGAAGAGTTTTATTTTAAACACACGGTTCAGTCTTTGGATTTAACAGCCAAGCCGAACAGTCCGTTAGATGGGCGAACATCGTGCCTATCATAAGTAGGCTTTCATGTTGTGTAGAATGCTCCCACCGAGGCGAGGCAGTACCCTTCACAGATATTTAGCCTGGTAAAGGAAATGGAAGCAGATTTCAGATGCCCCTCTTAGTGCTTTTAGTGAGGGTAATGGTTTAATGGATTGTGATCAAATGGGAGGGAGGTGCAACAGGACAGGCATTAAGCCCACCAACATTGGAGCTGATGTGAAGGATGAAGGTTTGAGCTGCCCCAGAGGAATATAAATAGCCCACAGCCCATCCCTTCAAACCTCTCTCTCTTCCTGTTCACCTGAACAAGAAGAATCTACGTGGTGCTTGAATTAAAAATTTCTGCCCTTCCACGTCAGCTCCGGTACCAAGATGAGACGCAAAAACGACCTACTCCTCCCTTCCGAGCAGTTACCACTTTGATTCATGCGCCACTGCCACAAACTTGACTCTTAATGTTGAAGCAAGTTGAATAAAGCATTAGCTAAAATATAATAATGGCACATGCCTTCTGCATTTTACTTTTAGGTTGAGCAGTGTAGTAGGATGAAGTGTCTTCTACCTAAGTGTATGATACTTTTATTAGATTTGTAAACTGACTAGTGAAAGCGCATGATCAGAGTGAGCCTGTGCAGAACGGGCTGATGAGGCTCTCAGTGTGAGTGACTGATTGCAGTTATTTGTTTGAGAAGGAATGGGCCGTGCCAGCAAAATACACAGCTGATTCAGGCTGCCATCATTTAGTTGCAATGATTTAACAATATTGCTCTCAAACTGCAGTCCAGACATTATCCAGTTGTACATGATACAGTGGGGGAAAATAATTATTTGATCTCCTGCTGATTTTGCAAGTTTGCAAATCCGCCAGCTCAAGAAAGCACATATACAGACCTGTCTTAAGTTTGCCAGTGAACATTTAAATGAGTCAGAGAAGACTCGGGAGAAAGTGTTGTGGTCAGATGAAATCAAAAACAAGCTTTGGCATCAACTCGACTTGCTGGGGTTGGAAGAATAGAAACGCTGAGTTTGACTCAAAGCACATCATCCCCACAGTCAAGCACGGAGGTGGAAACATTATGCTTTGAGGCTGTTTGCCCAAAAGGTCTTTGCAAATCATGCCATGCCAAAACGGAGCTTTTTTGAAAACGGTCTCGAAAACGCATCAATTTGAAAACGCATCTTTTTTTTCTCCGTTTCGCCCTCCCGTCCACACTGAGACGGAGGGAAAACGGAGCTTTTTGGAAACGGGTCTCGAAAACGCATCAATTTGAAAACGCATCTTTTTTTCTCCGTTTCGCCCTCCCGTCCACACTGAGACGGAGGGAAAACGGAGCTTTTTGGAAACGATGACGTATGTTAGTCATATGATGCAGTCATGTGACCACATTAACTAAGATGGTCAGACGGCATCGTACCGCAGTTGTTTTGTTTGCTCAGTTTCAATCAATAAGTTTTTAGTGGCCGTGTTGAAGATTAATATGAACTCATTTGTGACTCGGAGCAACAGCTCCACCTCATTATCATTCCATTTGACACATTCGGTGCTTTGTCTCGCCATTTCGCCGGAAAAGAGCCGGAAAGTAAACAAACAACAGGCAGGTCGGCTCGTCTAACATTTCACGCATGCGCGGTACTGGACGCGCAAAGGCGTGAAAAACGGTGCAAAGGTGTGAAAAACGACTCAAAACGATAGTGTGGACGTAGCCTTTTAAGGCCAAAGCAGCATTTCTTTATCATGTGGAGATACTAAGATGTATTGAATTGCACTTCTTTTATTAT
>VUQR01036442.1:21508-32572 GCA_015108515.1 Hemichromis elongatus
TTTCAAGCTAATCATCCATCCATTCGCTTCCGCTTATCCATTTCAGGGTCGGGGGGGGGGGGGGCGCTGGAGCCTATCCCAGCTGTCATAGGGCGAGAGGCAGGGTACACCCTGGAAAGGTCGCCAGTCTGTCGCAGGGCTTTTTCAGAACCATGGAGAGCAAATCTAAAATTTAAAGACCCAAAACGAATGCCTTATTATCATTACTTTGTAGAGACCTATGAGGACATCAAAACTGCATGTAAAGGATTACATTTTAAATTTGATTAAAAACAAACCAGTTTGTTTTTTTTGTTTTTTTACCTCAAACATAAGATATAAATAGAAATCATGCTTTTTCTGCATGTGCACAGATTCCCAACATAATTAATGGCTCAGTCCAGAGTGCCATGATCAGCAGTATTTCTGGAGCATGGAACAAATACAATGCAGTCAGTAAGTAAGCCAAGAAAAAGCAATCTCACATCTACATTGCAGTAACGAATGGAGAGAGATGGATGGCACAACATTGCAGAAACTATATCAACCCTTTACTATACACTAATACAATGAAGCCAACACTAAGGTGCATAATAAACTGCACTTCCTCAAAAGGCCACTTTGGGCTGAGCCTCTTATCTTGTTTAATACCTACCACTCGCTAGCACTCCATGACAGCTTAGTGCACCAACTTCTCATCCATACAATATATGTGTCACGTTGGATTAGGCAGGACTCAGGACTATGCAATCAAGGGGACAACACCACGTGAGTTATGTACATACATACATTGATTAAGGGATGAGAGCTCTGGGGGTTCTAAAGGAGGGGTCCAGGGCAGGGAATACACACTCACACTCTTCTTTGTACAGTCCGTGAAACAAACACACTCAATCCGATCCAAAGCAATCTACTCACTCTCACTCACCCAGATTAGGTCCAAAGGGAATAGACGAGGACCCAGGTAGATCTCTGCAGGGAGACGGAGATAGCCATTAAGGAGAAAACCAGGAAACACAAGGAAATTTGCTGCACTAACACAGGTAAGTACAATGATCCAGTGAGTAACAGTCCTCCACCAAGGTCTTAAGTACTGGCCAGAATAATCAGTGGAGATGAAGAGTAGGTGAGAAAAGCATGGGTGTGGAGATCAGACGGAGACCAGAAACCAGTCGCCTCCTACACAGCAGAGTAGTAAAATCAACATAAAAGCAAGCAGTTTACATAATCATAAAAGTATAAGACAAAAATGGCAGAGTGGAGAGGTTATTTGGGATAAGCTGTTTTGAACAAGTGAGTTTTGAGCCTAGACTTAAAGAGAGAGAGAGAAGTGACATTTCTTAAATCAGCGGGTAGGGAATTTCAGAGTTGGGGAGCAGGGCTTTCAGCTGCTCTGATCCCCAAGGAGCAGGGCTTTCAGATGGGGGGAGGGAACAGAAAGAGAAGAAGAAGATCTGAGACACCGAGATGGAATAGTGATCTGAACCAAATTAGAGAGATATGGAGGGGAGAGATGATGGATAGCTTTAAATGTGTACAACAGCATTTTGAAATTGATATGGAATTTAACCGGGAGCCAATGAAGCTGCTGCAGGACAGGAGTGATGTGGTGGATAGAAGGGGTCCTGGAGATAATACGGGCAGCAGAGGTCTTGACACGTTGGAGCTTTTGGATGGATTTTTGAGGAAGACCATAAAGAAGTGAATTAATTTAAGACTGTTGTTGTGATCTGGTGCTATATAAATAAAATTGAATTGAATTACAGTCATCGATCGGGGAAGTTACAAGGCTGTGAACAAGAACAGCAGTAGCATGTGGAGTGAGAAAAGGACAGAGACGATTGATGTTGTGCAAATGAAAATATGCAGACCGATTGATATTATTAATGCGTGAATTGAAAGATAGTGTCGATGATGACACCCAGACTTTTTACAGAGGAGGAAACGGAAACTGGAAAGTTATTTGTAGTAATAGAGAAACTGTTGATTCTGGATAATGTTGATTTAGTGCCAACCAAGAGACGCTCAGATTTCTTACTATTCAGTTTGAGAAAATTGGAAGAGAACCATGAATATAGTTCAGCTAAACAGAGGGTGAGGGAGGATGGGGGGAGAGCAGAATCAGGTTTAGCAGACAGATAAAGTTGGGTGTCATCAGAGACCGTGGCTCAGGGGGTTGGGAAGGGCACCTGTAACCGGAAGGTTGCCGGTTCAATCCCCGGCCTCTCTGTCCTGGTCGTTGTGTCCTTGGGCAAGACACTTTACCCTACCGCCTACTGGTGTTGGCCAGAGGGGCCGATGGCGCGATATGGCAGCCTCGCCTCTGTCAGGGCAGCTGTGGCTACAACTGTAGCTTGCCTCCACCAGTGTGTGAATGTGAGCGTGAATGAATAATGTCATTGTAAAGCTCTTTGGGTGCCTTGAAAAGCGCTATATAAATCCAATGCAATATTATTATTAACAGTGAAACCGGATAATAAATTTACGAAAAATATGTCCAAGCAGAAGAAGATAGATAATGAAAAGAAGGGGCCCCAGGTCCCTAGGGCACGCCAGTGATCAGAGGAAAGGACTGGGATTTGAGTCAAACAAACTGAGTGCAATCAGACAAGTGTGATTGATGTATGATGATAAAGCAGGCTAGTGGAGTATGGGAGAGACCAATGGAGACTAGTCTACTGAGGAGAATGGAATGAGAAATGGTGTCGAAAGCAGCACTTAGATCGAGGAGAATAAGGATGGAAAGTAAACCGGAGTCAGCTGCCATAAGAAGATAATTGGTTATTTTTAAAAGTGCTTTATAATTATCAAAATTATTGGGATCTAGACAAGTTTTTTTCAATATTGGGGCGATGGAAGCAGTTTTGAGGGAAGCAGGAACAGCTCCAGTGGTAATTGAAGAATAGATGATAGCAGATATGAGGGGAAGCAAAGAGGGTAGACATGCCTTAACCAAAACTGTAGGAAAATTGCTGCCAAGTACAAGGTTCTGACTTACAGATGAGGTCTGAAATATCAGAAACAGAGGGAAGTTGGAAAGCAGAAAAACAGTGTGATGGGAGAGGAATTACAAAGGAAGAGTTACATGGAACATCAGAAACCAGGTCTTGGTGTATTTTGTGAATTTTCTCAATGAAAAATAACATTAGAGAGTCACAGAAGGAAGATGAATTCAGGTGAGCAGGTAAGAGATCTGGTGACCTAAAAGAAGAATTGAACAATGAAAACAGTATTTTTGTTGAGTCATCATTTAAACAGATAATGGTGGAGTAGTATGCAGATTTTGTTTGATTAATACACTCCTTGTAATACAGAATATGATTATTAAACATTTCCTTGTGGATATTCAGACCAGTTCACTTATAAAGGCGTTCAAGCCGCCTGCCTTTTGCTTTCAGGAGCCTGAGTTCAGTTGTAAACCAGGGTGCTGACTGAGAGAATGATACAGTTTAGAATACTATTGAGACTAGAGTTATAATAGGAAACCAAGTCCTCTTGGGTGAGCAGGTTATGGAAATGCAAATGACTAGAGAAAGCAAAAGAAAGGGTATCAGGGTTGATTTTCTTAATATTCTGAAAAGAAATGGTACGAGGGTTCTTAGTTATAGAGAAGGTCATTTTGACATTGAAAGAAAGAAGCAAGTGATCAGCAATTAGCAGTTCATAAGCTTTGCAGTTGAAAGTCCAGAGCAACAAACTAGGTTCAAAGTATGGCTCTTATAATGAGTAGGAAAGTTTATATGTTGTTTAAAGACAAAAATATCAAGGTAAGATGAGAAGTTTTTGGTGAGAGGATGATCACTGTTATCCATATGAATATCAAAGTCTCCCAGGAGTAGGATATTAGAGGAAACAGTAGCTATGTGAGTCAGGAGATCAACAAAGTCACTTATAAAGACAGAATTAGACTTTGGAGGGCGGTAAATAACAGCTATGACAGTTGGAACAGGACCTGAGAGTTGAGAAACAACGGACTCAAAGGAACTGTAGACAGGTACAGACAACAGTGTGATCTTCCAGTTAGACAGATAGATTACCGTGAGACCTCCACCACGGCCGGACTCACGGGGTTGACAGGTGTAAACGAACCCCGGGGGAGTGGAATCGTTGAGCTGCGAAAAGTCACTGGGCTGTTGCCACGTCTCAATGTTTATTCCAGTTTCTTTAGTTGAATTTATAAAAAATGCCAATGATAACACAGTTTAATAGGTGTAAAAATGTTTTTTTTGCACCCAAAGAAGAGCTTTGGAATGTCCTTTAAGAAGCCTGGACAACTATTCCTGAAGATCATTTAAAGAAATTACGCTTGCTTGAGACAGTTCATGGTTTGTGTTGAGGAATAAAGGTGCTGATGGCAAATATTGCCTTTCAAACTACTTAAAATTGCAAAAGCTCTGTTTTTAACTTACATACTGTATTCCTATGAATGATTTACATGTTTCTATAAATTACAGAGCCTAATTCCAATGTTTCTAGCAAGAAAAGGATTGAGGGGCAGCTCAAGACTTTTGCACAATACTGTTTGTGCCCAGAAATATCTAGCAACATGTTGACTGAAAGGTGCAAGTTACTACTGCTTAGGTCCTCCTTAGCAAGAACTCAACCTCCAGCTGACAAGTAGACCAGACTGTGGTTATACTGGGCAGCTTCCAGGTGTCAGAGAGTGTGTAACTGCCCAGAATATGCACATCTGTGGCCAGAGGGGTCAGTCAAAATAATGAGTTTCCATATGAGCTGTAGTTTGCAGCTAACATTAATCAACTCCAAGCACTGAAAAAAAGGCCTATTATTATATTGCTTGTCATAAACAAACTCATCATTGTGTTAAGAAATACCCAGTACGCAGTTGCTTTACTGCTGGCACAGGAGAAAAGCCACCAAGCAAACTGAGTCTGAAAGGCCTTAAGCCAGCAGCTGACCATTGGTGGTGAAACCCAAACAAATATGTCTCAATCTGAGCTCTCATTTCTGGAAGCTGTTGGGAAAATTTAAAGTAGAGTTATACGAACCATTCCCTTGTAGAAATGAACGAATAAAATACACCGATATATTACTATTATGGAACTTATGTCACTAACACTTTGTTTAAGTTACCCTTTGGAGATAAAAATGCTCACATATTTGTTGTTGACAACCAACACAATGAGCTATAAGATAAGAAACCTAACTAACTAACCTAACCTAACACTAAAAATGATCTTGTAGAAATCAATTAATAAATAAATATAACACAAGCTTAAACTGCCGAGCAGCCAAGCTGTTCAGCAGGGCAGGCAGATTACCATGGCAACCTATCTCGGCAACCTGAATTGATAGGAGTGATAGTGTGGCAACTCTGCCCCATACTCCAAGCCACCCCAAGCTCAAGGTACTTAAATAAAATAAGTAATCTAGGCATTAAATTTAAAAAAAAACAGCCTTACCAACTCAAATAGAAGAAAATGTTAGAAGAACTTAAGCCATTTGAGTTTGTTCAATTTATTATTATTTTTTTTAACAATTTCAACTATTTTGCATATTAAGTACCTACTAGTTAAAAAATAAGTTAATGTTACAAATTTATTTAGGTTAAATGGCAAACATCTTTGACAGGTTTTGATCCCTGGGGTCAGTTTGACCCCTACCATAAAAGATATTAGTCTTTATAACAGCTATAACAGCTGGATTGATTTAGATTTTGAGAAAAGAGTAAAATTAAGATGTCCTTGTCCTTTATCAGCTGGTTCTTGCACCAAAATTATGCACAAAGTTTATTATTTTTTGTTTATTTTTTGCTTTGGTTTTGGTTGCTTTTATTTGTTAAACATTCAAGCATTACATAAAAATTTCAAAGGTATAAAAAACAATTAGACTGAATTAATTAAATTCAATAAATTTATTGGGGCATTTAAAAAATCTGCATCAACTTTAGTAGCTTTTAGTTATCATAGATTTAGTCACATCACAAAGTGCTTAGAGCGGCTGGTCCTAGCGCACTTTAAATCCTGTCTCCCCTCCAAATCCTGGACCCCCGCCAATTCGCATACAGGACAGAACAGAACAGGAGCACAGAGGATGCAGTCGCCATCGCGCTGCACTCTGTCCTCTCACACCTGGACAACAACAACACCTATGCCAGAATGCTGTTTATAGACTTCAGTTCAGCGTTCAACACAATCCTCCCCTCACAACTCATCAGGAAACTGACAGACCTAGGCATCAGTTCCCTCATGTGTAAATGGTTACTGGACTTCCTGACCAACCGGCCGCAACATGTCCGGCTGGATAACCACTGCTCATCTACCATCATAGTGAACACCGGTGTACCACAAGGCTGTGTGATGAGCCCCTTCCTCTACTCCCTCTTCACCCATGACTGCAGACCTGCCAATGGTTCCAACACCATTATTAAGTTTGCGGATGACACCACGGTGATTGGCCTCATCAATGACAACGATGAGAAAAAACCAACTGTCCTCAGACATCCTGGTGAACTTCTATCGCTGCACCATCGAGAGCATCCTGACCAACTGTATAACAGTCTGGTATGGGAACTGCTCTGTCTCGGACCGGAAGGCGTTGCAGAGGACCATGAAAACTGCCGAGCGCATCGCCGGAGCACCACTTCCTGCCATAAATGACATCTACAGGAAGCGGTGTCTAAAAAGGGCTGGTAAAATCATGAAAGACCCCAGTCACTCAGCACATAGACTCTTCGGTCTCTTGCCCTCTGGGAGGCGCTACAGGAGCCTCCGGACTAAGACCACCAGGTACTGAAACAGCTTCTTCCCTACAGCTGTCAGACTCCTGAACTCTGCCTCCTGACATCGGACCCACATTAACTCATGGACTGAACATACACCCATCCACAACCACCCATAACTGAACACACACACAACGGACAAAAATAACAAATGGGCAACTGTACCCTCATACACACAATAATAACCTGGACTGAACCACTACTCACAAGCACTAGCACTTTACATAACCTCTGTAGAAATTATGTACATATTTCACTAATCTAAACTGCACTAGACAATTATTCTGTACAATAAGATAATTAAAATTTTACAACTGCTTTCAACTGTTTATAACTTGCATATTTCATATTCTGTATAGCTTTATATTAGTATTCTGTATAGTTTTCATATTTATATCCTGTTCATAGCCTGTACATAGCTTGTAGACTCACTTTTTTCCAAGCCATTTCAGTAAGACATCAGCAAAGCAGTATCATTCAGTGATACCATTAGCTAACATTTAAAAAGCTAACAGCTAATAAGCAAATGCAGCCACTTTACTAAATTAGCTGACTGACTGAGTTCACTGCAGTAGCTAAGACTGACTGCTACGTTTTAAAACTATAGACAGTGTACTATTCTTTTTTCCCTGTTTTGATACAATGTCTTTTACATTTTTGTGCATGGAGTAAATTAATATTTCAGAACTGGTGAAAAAAGCCAGGAGTAATTGCTAGGTAAGAGACATGAGCTAATAAAAGCAAAGAATAGTCAACGTTTAGTGATATGACCATGTAAAGAAATGACTTTCATAAGACTTTCAGCCTTATGAAAGTCTTATGAAAGTCTTATGAAAGTCAGAATTCTTGTTTTAGTCTCTTACATTAGCATCTAATATTACCCGAAACCAAATGAAACCAAATTCACTTTGATGCACAACAAAGGTTTTCGTTTTCAACCTAAAGCTAAGATGGTGGCAGGTAAAAAACTTGAAGTATTCCTTAAGCTTGTATCGAGGAACAAATATCACTGTATGAAGAAAAGCCATAACTATCACTTAATCATAGTTAAATGAATTTTTAATCTGACCAAGTGGTTTTGCTGCATTGAACCCTTCCTCCTTTACCAGTGTTGGTGTACTTAGAGCTCCGGCCTTCAAACGGGTTCAAAAAGAGCATGACCAACACGTTCTACGACTGACTTGACAGCCATCTTCTTCAAATGATGATTTTTATTTGAATAGAAGGCTCTCAAAACAGGTATGTCAATAAATGTTTTGGCTGAAATTTTAAACTTTCACAAAGGAAAAAGATTTGTTATGAACCTTAAAACTTAGATTTTGAATTCTAGCTTTAGCCCACTTAGTTTCATTTTTTTGTTTCCTCTTTCTTTTCTCCTGCCTTACAGCTTTATCTTCACCATCCCTCCCTTGGTTTGTTGGCCTCAGAAATGACTGATTGCAGAATCTTCTGGGTCACAGCTAATATAAGCCATTTTTCTGATAAAGATAACATGATGATGAATTAAAGCGGTGATTTGTCATAAAATCGTCCCGTGAATTAGTTGATAAGTTTGTAATCACTCTGTCTTATTCATTCAAGAGGAGCCTGTTAAGCCAGATCTGAGATGATGCAGCAACCCTGGTTTTAGTAATCCATAACAACAACCCAGTTCATTACCAGCCTGTGAAACTTGTTCTAACTGATTTTGTGGAGGTCTCCCAAGAACTGCTGATGAACTTGTTGGTAATATTTGGAGGAATCTGTGCACTACATCTGACTAAATAACACTGGGTAGAGAAGCTGGTAAATTCTTCCCCAACCTGGAGACTCAAGAGTTTGAATCACTGAATCAGTGCACAGTGTTTCCAGAGTTTATGACTTGAAAAAAATACGTTTTTATAGGGGTTTGAGCTAAACGTGGAAAAATGTTGCCGTTAATTTCAACATGTTTCAGTTTACAAATGGCGCCCCATATGAGGTTGCCTTCAAGTTCTACTAACTTCTTCAGGTTTACAAAGTAGAAGTCTTGCTGACTGCCTCTTGGGTTGTGCTTATAATGAATTTGTTCTTTAGACATGAACAACCCTAAAGACACACACACAAAACTGGAACATAAAATAGAAAAAAAAGGTTAAATGACTATAACCAGATTTTTGAAGCGTGTCCATGCAATAATTGTTTGTGCATCTGTTACCTGTTCATAGATAAAACTGTTTGTTAGTTTGACTGTAAAAAGAATGGGATATAGATAATATCCAATTAAAGTAAATATAAGTTTAAAGTTGACTGTAAAATGTTCATAGTTTCTCAAATGTTCCCCCAGCCCTTAAGAGTTTCTAAATGTGCCCCAGACTATAGGTATCATTGAAGTTTTACCTAATGCAATGTTTTCTTTTCAGTTTTTATTGTGGGCCCACAAATTCCCATTGCTCTGACTAAAACCCTACACTACTCAGGATTCTAATGGCTGCTTATCCCAAAGATTTAAGCATTGCACTTCAGAATACACCCACAGGAAGAGGGAATGTCAGTAAAGTTAAAAACAGGAAAGACTGTGGTTGAACTTACACTAATACACACAGACAGTGAAGGCATGGCCAGACACACACGGATACATGCACCCATGCAACCACACTCAATAACTTACACACACATGCATACACAAAGGAACTCCCCATCCCAGTCATAGTGCTGCATTTTTCAAGAATAATCCCAGAATAAAATGTCTCAGATGGTTCAGTTAGTTTCCATTAAGATGTGGTGACACCTGGGCAGTCATAAATAACACTGACAAACAGCTTAATCCTCATGAGGACAAGAGGAACTTAGATCAGTTGATGAAATCAGCTCAGAGAATCAGTTGTATAAAGATGCTATCAAAATGGGCTACTCTTTTGATACTATTATGTAGAAGATGTGTTTGATTGTGCCCTGTCTGTCAGTCAGTCAACCAGTCACTGCGTTGAATCTGTAATGTAGTAATGACAGGGATGAGTCACACAAACACATTGTCAACAAAACCTAAATCTGCGGAGGCTCTCAGACTTCCCAAACCACCAGCAACAAGCAACACACCCAAAATCAGGACTAGTTGGAATGTCATTCATATGGTCCTCGTTTGATCCCTCTCCCATCCTCATATTTTTTTCCATCCCACGTCTGTGATAAATTCGCTGTTTGGTTGTTTGGTTGGATGACTTGTTGACCCACTGATTTCTTCCTTGTCTTCAGTAGATGATTTTAGAGACACTGAAGTAAAAATCTTGACCTTTATGAACAGAATCTCTGGTAAAGGGAACCCTTGGTGGAGTCCAGCTTAATGGAGTAGTGTGGCGACGATCTTACACAGGTTGTACAGGGACCGAATTGCTTGATAACTGTGCGGTAGCATAACGCAAGCAGCAAGGAAGGTGATAAGCGACAACATCAGCAGACAATTTAAGTTTTTTTTAAAGTACACTTTATTTTCTGGCGTCTCCTTTCAACAATTATTTCACCAAACATAAGAAACTGACAGTCCAACTCTCACCTGCTTTATACAGAACTTCACCCACAGCTCAAAAACTCATTAGTCTGTACCATTAGAAAAAAATAGGTCAGACCAAACAACTCCATTCTAAACAAAGAACAGGAATAAGCTTGTGCATGAAATTGACAAAATAATTTGCTCAGCTAAATGGTTTGAAAAGTAAAGGACTGCATAGAATACAACTCAAAAGGTTACTTTAAAGAAAATAAATAATTTTACACAAAAGAAACACCCCTTCATTTGGTTACACCCAATTGACATGCTCAATGACCTCATGACCCTACATAACCAGGAAGTACAAAAGTATGTGCTTTTAAGGCACTTTCCGTTGTTATGTTTACATCTTTGTGTCAGAATCAGCTTTAATTATGAAGCATGTGAATCTATCTAAGGAATATGTTTTTTTATTTTGTATCTGTCTGTGAACTTTCACATAGACATAGAGCAGCAGAAGGAAAAAGGCTTTACAGAGTCAAACGGGTGCTTCACAGTCTGGACAATATCTTCTCCCCTTCTGACCCTTGACCTTTCACATCAGATGAGGAACATCTTCCATTATCTTTGAGCCTGGATAAGAGGTATACATTCTTTGAATGCTTTTATTGCCTTATTGCATTCTAGCAACTGCATCCACAAAATAATTAATATTGTGTTAAAATGTAATAAATTACTGGTATGTATAGAAGTACATATAGTACTAATACTAGCATTTAGAGTAGCCCTTAGTAGTAGTGCCTATTAGTACTAATAGATGTTGCAGTAAGGGTTCAACAGCACGTACAGTACAGTGTATTTACACTTGCTGAAGCACCATGGTAGTTAAAATAGCTGT